>JBAKBP010028646.1:0-28272 GCA_037953745.1 Lithodes maja | reverse complement strand
GCTTATCTACACTGATCATCACCCTTTGAGATTCCTGAATCAATTTCACAATCGCAATATGAGACTGACCAGGTGGTCTTTGATGTTGCAGGAGTATAACCTGGACATCCGTCATATTGCTGGATGTGACATGTGATCGCGAATTGTTTATCAAGGGTGGATGATCAGTCGTAGGCTTATCACAGGTGTGTGGGTTTGAGTGGAGGAAAATAGGCTGCCCTTATAGTGCAGCCGGGAAAAACATATTAAAATATAAAAATCATATAAAAACTCTTTCTTTTGATATAGGTAATCGTATAAGTTTGTCATAGCCTATAGAGTTTGAGTAGTCCACGAACTATCAAACGGCTGAGCTGCTGTAAGCTCGCTCTGGGAGCATGATATTGTGTCTTTTTGCTATTGTTGGGAGGAGTTATAAAATGTGAATTTTTGTTTAATAATAAGATGTGTTTTGGTGATAAACTCAGCTTTGTTTTAGTGCCATGCGGTCGCTGGGTGGGAGGGGCTTGATGGGGTTCTGTGTTTGTCAGATTTTAGCTCAGGGTTGAGCAAGTAAAATCTTGGGGGAGGTGTGACGCATGTCCAGTGTGAGCATGCTGTACAGAACGCCTAGTCATGCCCCACTCTCGCTAGGATCGTCAGGGCAGGAACTTTGGCTGTAGTCTATGTAGAGTTCCTAACTTAGTTCATGTGAGCCGTTGTACTATAAGTATTATGAATATGTATTTTGTTTTCATCTGAGTCAACGAGTTCTATTTTATATCATTAGTTATAAGTATTGTGTGTAAAACTTATTTGTGGTGATGGGAGGAGAAGCAGCCACAGTTGGGGGTCAGTGGGTGCGCCAGGCGGGGGGGGTGGGCCTAACTCACTAGCACTCCCCCCCCCCCCCATCTGTCAGTGCTAGGGGAGCCTTTGTCTATCCCAGAGGAGAGAGAGAAATTACGTAATGGTTGTCAGTGGGCGGTCCTTAGTAGTTCACGTTGGGCTCACTAGAGGGCCGGGTATTAAAAGGGAAGTCTAACCATTTTTTCATCAGAACTCATTAGGCAGAGCGACTTCTCATTTCCCTTGCTAACTATATATATTCTTCTGACTGATGTGAACTTTCTCTACTACCTTACATTCTTATCTCCTCTTTTCCCTGCCTTTTTTAACTTCCATGGTCCCGTTGGTGCAGAGCTAGTCAGCCAACGTATTATCGCTTGAGTTCTCACGAGATACTTGCCTATTAGATAGCCTATTTTGGAAGGGTTAACTTAGAATAGGATTGATTTATGTTTGTTGCACTTGTATATGCATTTCCCTGTGTGTTATTATTATTATTCCTGTTTTCTGCTGGTCTAGGTAATGCTAGACTGGGGTAAGGCTTTTCTGTGTTACGAGTTGTTGTTTCATGCAGTGGTTAAGCTATAAACCTGCATACTCGTTTCGGTTCAGTGAAGCCTAGGTTGTCTTCGCGGCTGACTGTGTTGAGTTAATAATTTACAGTGCGTGAGGGCAAGAGCCTAACCACCCTGTATTTTATTAACAGTTTGTTTTTACTTTGTCAAGGAGCCGGGAGAAAACCAGATACAAGGGATCTGGATTTCTCAAAGTGCACTTGTTAGTTTTAACGTAATACTTTAAACAGTTGTGAGGACTTCGCTAGGCTACGAGCCGTTTTTGCTCAGTCACTGCTACCTTTTTCCCACAGTACCCCAGCTAGACTTTACTCAATTTAATAAAAATAATATTATTAGTAGGTTTAGGGATATTTCTTCGAGAGGCCGGTCTATATGATCTGTGCCCCATGAATATTCTTTCCTCTCACTTAAACAGTAGGCTACCATAGTGCGGTTGGGAGTATGAACACGATTAGATTAATATCCAGTATTCGAGAATGGATAATAAGTCGTAGGCGTGTGCATAAACCTTTAACCGTCCTGGTGGTGTAATGGTTAAGGTGGCAAAAATATGTGTGTGATAACCCGGGTTCGAATCCCGGTGGATCATATATACTTTAATTAATTTCATTGGGGGTGTGGTGGTGAGATTAATAAAAATAATATTATTAGTAGGTTTAGGGATATTTCTTCGAGAGGCCGGTCTATATGATCTGTGCCCCATGAATATTCTTTCCTCTCACTTAAACAGTAGGCTACCATAGTGCGGTTGGGAGTATGAACACGATTAGATTAATATCCAGTATTCGAGAATGGATAATAAGTCGTAGGCGTGTGCATAAACCTTTAACCGTCCTGGTGGTGTAATGGTTAAGGTGGCAAAAATATGTGTGTGATAACCCGGGTTCGAATCCCGGTGGATCATATATACTTTAATTAATTTCATTGGGGGTGTGGTGGTGAGATTAATAAAAATAATATTAGTAGATACAGAATAGTATTGAAGCTTTCCTTATGTATGATATTGTTTATGCACTATTGATTTCATGTGTTGCAAGCTTGGCTACTTTAGTGATTAGTGGCCCACGAGCACAATCCGAGTAGGCTATTGCCGTTGCATTTGCGGAGTACTTCTTTTTAATGTTTGCCATTTACTATTGCATATTCTTTTAATTATTCTTATGCCAATTTAAACCTTTAATAGTATTTAATTGCCAGTGTTTTTGCTTATTGAATTACTGTTCAAAATCCGATACATACTTCTTACGAGCATCCGAGAAGCATCTAACTTTTTTCAGAAGATCCCTTGCTCGATGCTTAAGGACTATTAATTAACGTAACGTAATAGTGCCGATCCGAAGTAGAGGGTGGAGGACTTCTTAAGTTCTTAGTCAAGGGTGGATTACTTCGGCTTCGGCCAACACTATTCTTTGGTGTTGTTGTTTCTTACTTCCTTGTTTGATTGTTGACCAGACTAGATAATTCCTGTCTCTTTATTAGTCTATTGTTGAACACTAGTACCGAGTTCTTGTATACCCCGTTATAGCAGATTGAACTCTGGAGGGTATTGGTGTTTTTTGTTCGGCTGGCAGTACTCAGGGGTTGGGATCGTGTGTTTCCGTTGTGGCAGCAGAGCCGTATTCGAGTCCTGATTGAGAGCCCTTGTGTACCCGAGTGCCAGTTCGTAACAACCGGAATATGAGGCTGACCAGGTGGTCCACTCATGCTTCAGGAGTATAATCTGGACATACGCCACATTGCCGGTTCTGATAACGTGATAGCGGATTGTCTATCAAGGGTGGATGATGTTGGTTAGACTGCCACAGGATTGAGGGTTGAGTGTGGAGGAAAATAGGCTGTCACTGTAGTTCAGCCGAAAAAAACAAATTAAAAAAGCAAAAACCTTATAAAAACTCTTTATTTTTTATAACGTGTAGAATTTTGTATAAGATGTTGTAGCAGTATCTAAGTTGAATGTTTTCGCTTATTGTCGCTAAGTTAGTTGAACTTGCTCGGTGGAGCGCAACAGTCTTTATTTTTTTTATATATAGTGCCTTGTGTCGCAACAGTGTGTGGTACTATGCAAAGCTTTCTGTTAGATATGAAGAACTTAGTCAAGGGTCTTATATCTTGGGGGAGGTGTGACGCTTCTGCATAGTAGCCACATTCGGGCATGCACGCGCGTCGGCTGCCAGCCGTTTTAGAAACCGGCTGGCGGCAGCCGGCCGGCCGGCTTTTCCTTAGTATATATCCTACGACAATGTAACTAATGTCTGGGATATTCTTATGTTGTTTCACAGCTTGTATCTGCCCTTATTCTTAACCAACGCATCTTAGTATATTTTATTCTCGATAGTTGATTGTTTCATTATAATATATAAGATGTAAGTCTAGTGAGAGTGGGAGGAGACGAGCGGGAGAAAGAGAGACCGGCTGGGGGACGTTGCTTTGCACAGAGAGTCTAGCTTGGGACGAGCCTGATGTGCCACATGCATTTGATTGCAACGTTAGGCTTAGTTTCGACTCACGCACGGGGTAGACGATTTTGACCCGGCAACTGTGTTGAGTGTTGCCAAGCCTGGGATGTATTCTGCATGCCTAGGGTGGGGTCCAGACAGATTCAAGACTCAGAGCTCACCTCACTGTCGGACCCCCTTCACTCACCTTCGGACCCCCTTGATATCTATCCCTCTCAACCCCACTTAGAAACTTTCTCTCTTACTTTGTATACCTTCCTTCCACTACTTCACCAATCTATTTAATTATCCCATCCCCTTGATAGACCTTATATCTATTATTGTATTAACGACGAGCTCTCGGATAATTAGATAGGATTTTGGGCCTTATGCAGAGATTTAATTGTTAATGAGACCTAGGAAGCTTTTTTGTTGTCTCATATTTGGTGGTTTCATGCTTGCTAGTGTGTTCTTGTGTCAGGTTAGCAGGGGCTAGACCGGAGGGGAGGCTTTTTGCGATCCTTTAAGTAAAGTCTGCTGGTGCGAGTCCTGTGGACCCGCACGACTTTACTAGGATACCCGTGGGAGTCTGGGGGCATTTTCTTGTCTGTGTCCCTGTGTGTCTAGTGTTGTGTTGTGTGAGGGCCCTTGCCTAGTCCACTCAGCACTGCGCTAGCACGTCTTGCTTTTGTTTTAGGGTCGCCAGGAGAGAGTCAGATACTTGCGATCTGAGTCTCACAAGAAGCACCCTTTCAATTAGAGCAATTTGGCGCACAGACCTGGGAACATCCCTAGGCTAGAGCAGGTGGCTCAGCCCGGGTATCCGAAGCCTATATCCTTCCGGCTAGACCTCTGCCACCTGGCAGATTAACAGCTAGGGGTTTATCATCTCTGTATGCTTGTTATTGTGCCACAGTTTACCGTTTTTGTGAGTATTGTGAGTTAGGGTGTGGCTTAGAGACTCTGTCCGAGCAGGCTTGCCTGACTAAGAGTGAGAAGCACATCTGTATGTGGTTATGTTGGGAGTTGCTGCCTTTATTTAATTATACCTATGCCATTATACACTGTATGGCCTATCACTAGTATTTATTCCTGCTTATGAGTTAAGAGTTCTCTAAATCCGTAACATACTTTCTTTGCTAAGCATCAGATCCTACAGTAGCCGCATGCAGTTTAGAAACCTGCATTTTGTCTACCTGTACGATGTTTTGAGGACTGTTTGCTTTCACCTTCTTTCACGCAGGGGTGATTAGTTGTATTAATTAACATAATGTTAAATGTATTTTCTTCTAGTTTGTTATTAAATTGTTTCTGCAATTTAATTCCGTTATCTATCTTTTCCTTGAAGCTTTAAGTCAACTTAATTGTGTGATCTTTTATATAGCCTGCTTGACTATCAGCAGTCTATAGTGCGTGCACCCTGTAACCGAGTCATAGGATACCTCGTTGTCCAGGCAGGACTCTTGACGGTTTAGGGTGGTTTGTTGCCTGGGTTTATAGATAAGGGTTGGATCTAGCGTTTTCCGTTGTTGCTTGTTGCCGCATACCTGGTCCAATAGAAAGAGCCCAGTGTTTATATATCCCAGGACGTAACACCCTTACTTCACACTCCGGACATGACTTGTATACGAACTTGCAAGAGAGTTCGCTTTATCAATTTGTTCGAACACTGACCCGTGGTATTAACGTTCTTGACATTGTACTTGCAACAAAAGAAGAATTAATAGAGAATTTGAATGTTGGTGATGAATTCAGTAACAGCGACCATCGTACGATAACTTTCACTTTAAACTTTACTAGCAACGAACCAAATAGTAGCATCGAAAAAGTCCCTAATTTCAAGAAAGCAAACTTTCATAAACTTAGAGCTATGTTTAAAGAAACTGACTGGAGCTTTTTAATTAACAATAACGACATAAATACATCTTGGAAGTTATTCGAAACCACTTACCTAAAAGCAGTGCAAGACTGCATACAATCGAAAATACGGCGTCCAGGCCATAATAATAAGCCCAAATGGTGGAATAAAGATATTTCAAACTGCCTGCTTGCTAAAAAATTTGCTAATGATAGATTAAAATCCTCACAAAATGACGAAGAACGGGTGAAATTTGTAGAGCTACGACGCAAAGCCAAAAAGTTAATTAAGCAAAGTAAAAAGACCCTAGAGTTACATATTGCGAATCAAAGTAAAACAAACCCAAAAGAATTCTATAGTTATATCAGAAAGAAAAAAGTAGTTACTTCAACTGTTGGACCGTTAGTCGATGAAAATGGAGAATACACCAAAGACGAAGTACAAATGAGTAATGCCCTCAATACCTTCTTTGCATCAGTTTTTACAACAGAAGACCTCAGTGATATCCCTACACCATCGCCGATTCAGATTGATAATTCAGATGTTCTAAGCAATATCACCGTTACAGAGAGAGAAGTATTGAATTGTTTAGATAAACTCAAGGTAAATAAAACGCCTGGACCTGATACAATCTCGCCTAGAGTTCTAAAGGAAGCTAAGGATGAGCTCTCCAAACCACTGACATTACTATTCAATAAATCCTTGCAGTCTGGAACTATGCCTGATCAGTGGAAGATAGCCAACGTAACACCGATATTAAAAAAAGGCAGCAAATCCCTACCCAGTAACTATCGTCCAATTAGCTTAACCTCAGTTGTATGTAAAATGCTAGAAACAGTCATAAGAGACAGACTCGTAAATCACTTAGAGGAAAATAACATACTTAAAGATACTCAACACGGCTTTCGTAAAAAACGTTCCTGTTTAACAAACAGGAACAGGAATGAGGATATCCACGATATCCTCAACCTCTACCCTCAACCTCTACGATGAGAGTAAAGCTGTAGATATTATATACCTTGATTTTCAAAAGGCCTTTGACAAAGTTCCCCACAAACGTTTACTGCTAAAACTAAAAGCGCATGGAATACAAGACGGTGTGTTGAAATGGATAGAAAGTTGGATCGGCGACAGAAAGCAAAGAGTAGTCATAAACGGTAAGGCATCTAAATGGACCAATGTAAGTAGCGGGGTACCCCAGGGATCGGTACTAGGACCAATTCTCTTTCTAATTTACATCAACGACATATTGAGGGTCTCACCTGTACAATCTCAAAATTTGCTGACGATACAAAAATTGCAAATAGCGTACTCTCAAAAGAACAAGTTGACGATATGCAACACAATCTAGATAAATTGTCACATTGGGCCCAAATTTGGCAAATGAGTTTCAATGCGGATAAATGTAAAGTACTACATATCGGATACCTATATGAGAAAGCAAACTATTCGATGAATGGCACTCAGCTTAAGAATGTAAACAGAAAAACCGATCTGGGAGTAACAATATCGAGTAACCTAAAACCTAGTCAACAATGTTCAGAAGTTGTTAAGAAGGCAAACAAAATAATTGGCTTTATAGGCAGGTCATTTGAGCATAAATCCAAAGACGTTATCCTAACCCTTTACAATTCCTTAGTCCGCCCTCTTCTGGAATACTGCGTTCAATGCTGGTGCCCTTATTATCAAAAAGACATAAACAAGCTAGAACGAGTTCAACGTAGAGTTACCAAAATTATACCTAGCGTGAAGAACAAACCATACGAAGAGCGTCTTAGAGAATTAAATCTATTTCCTTTAACCCAGTGCAGATTAAGAGGTGACTTAATTCAAGTGTTCAAAATCATCAAAGGCATCGACAATATGAACTGTAGAAAGTACTTCACTATCGACCAATCTAATTACACGCGGGGAAACGGTTGCAACATTATTGGTAAATCTTTTAACTCACACGAATCTAAGAATTTCTTCTTCAATCGAGTTGTCAACTTGTGGAATGGGCTTCCCCGAAACGTTATAGACTGCAGCACCGTTGATTCATTTAAACTCTGCCTAGACAAATATCTCGCATCAAACCCGCAACTGACTGCGTTTGTAAATGAATAACTTTATTTTATCCTCCCCTCAGTTACTAACCCATATGTCCCCTACTAACTTCCTAGTCCTGCCACGGACATTAGTTCCAGGGCAGTAGTTCCCTTTCCAATGTTCCCTCACCCACTCTAAACCACTGTTTGGACACTTGATCCTCAGTGTTTTGGAGGACAAGCAGCCTAGAAGGGTCTTTAGATCTGTTGTTGCTTGATTTCCTTTGTACTCCTTTGTACTTTGTACTCCTTTGTACTTGTACTCTCTCTCTCTCTCTCCCTTGGACACTTGATCCTCAGTGTTTTGGAGGACAAGCAGCCAAGAAGGGTCACTAGCTGTTGTTGCTTGATTTCCTTTGTACTCCTTTCCTTTGTACTGTGAGGACTTCGACCGGGGTCTCTTGGAACTCCGGAATACACCAAACTTCACAGGCCGCTCCCCAGCCCAGTTCCTGTATGGTCACTCTCTTAGGACATGTCTCCCGGCCCATCCCAAGTCCTTTCCTGCAGAATGGCAAGCCAAGGCCGAGGACTGTGATAGACGTGCAGCCGACCGTGCCGGGCAGGTTAAGACCCGGTACGATGAGCACGCACAATCCCTTCCCAGGTTAAGTGTCGGTCAGCAAGTGCGGATTCAAGACCCGACCACGAAACGCTGGGACAAGGTGGGGGTTGTGATGAGCCTTGGCAGATCACGGGCCTATGAGGTACGTCTCCCTAGTGGCCGTGTGTGGTGGCGGAACCGTCGATTCCTCCGCCCCGTGCCCCAAACTGGTGACTCCATCAACCCTGTGGCCCCTTTCAATGACGCTGAACAGTCCTTAGCTTCTGACCCCCAAGTTACCCTACGTCGCTCAGAATGGCTCAGTAGGAAAGAGTCTGCTCGAGAATGAACTGCGAGCGTGAGGGGGGAGGGAGGTGTATGTATATGATTTACCTTGTACAGTATCACTTTCATATCTAGTACAGTCACTTATGCATAATAATGTAATATCTCTCTATGAGTAAGATTCATGTTAGCATCCAGGCAGTCATATTAGTTATGTCATATAGCCACTCTGGCAACTCAAGCCTGGGGCTTCTCTCACCAGAGGGACAATATATGTTTGTGTACCACGAGACAGAGCTATCACCTTGTAGGCTCTGCTTCGTGCCTGTATCCCATATCTTTCTCAATAAGAACCTATATATCTACAGTGTGTCTACTTACTCCCCAATCCAAGATAGGCCTGTTGTGCATCTATGGAGTTAGCTGGGACACACATAACAATATCAATAGTACGGGTGGGTCATAACCACAGCTTGGGTGATTATCTTTAAACTTAACATTTTGTAGTAATTGTGTATTTGGTCATTAAATATTTAACGAGGTATGAGAATATAAATTATTAATTTCTTCACATTAAACAATTGAAATTAACCACAACGAATACTTTATAATTTACGTATAATGTCTGTAATGGGAATATATAATCACGAAACATATCCTAAACAGCTGTGAGCACAATTATATTATAACCCACAACATACTGCATTATTTTGCTATAGGCCTATATTGCGTTTAACACATCATTAAAAGTAGTTTCATGTCGGATCCCTATTATAACATGGTTAAGGATAATAACACATAATACATAATTATTGTTCTGTTTATTTAGAATAGTTTATGGATGTATGAACTCCTCAGCTGATCACTGGCACAAATCCACAAGTTACACCGATCTGTGTATAAAAAAAAAGTATTAGGTAAACATGGATAATGTTAATACAGAGCGGTGAGATATAAGCCACCCGGGTTATTTCACGATTAGCCTAATGTTTTAATTGCCTGCCTTCAGCAATATCTACCTTTCACTTGCTGTAGGGAAACTATAATTATGATGTCGTTTCTTTCCTCATAGATACATCTAAGAGAGGGCCTTGGTTTTCGGTGAGACATAAGGACCAGCATTAATCCCTCTTTCAGGCGAGATAAAGAAAATACTAACTTATCATCAACATCAGCCCTACCTCCGATAATCCGTCTGGCGTCTGCTGCAATGAATGGTTCTTATTTGTCAACATTATGTTATTAGTCTCCCAACATAATTTATCAATATTATTACGATAGTTATCTTAATTGGGAATCCAAACTTATGTGTGTGCATTTCAAGCTCAAACGATATGCATTGCCGAATTATATAGCTAATCTGATGACAAGAAGATGATGCAGATCGACATTAACGCCATCAAGCATATGGACGCGGCGTGAACTCGACAACAACAACAACGAAAGTGTTGTAGTTATCCTACACTTGGCAGGCCCAGGTATAACTCTTCTTGCTCGCTTACCTCTCATGGTGTTCTAAGCTCGTTGGTACTAGGTAGGAACCCACACTAGCTGGTAGGTAAAAGTTAGTTTTGTATGCCATTTACTGAGTACTAGGAACCCGCTGGTAGGCTAAGGGTTAGTTTTGTATCCCACCTACTAAGTCTAGGTTAAGGTAGGTTGGGTTGTTTGGTTAGGTTAATACTCACACTAGGACTCAGAAACAATAATCATGAATAAATTGCTTAGCACACCTTTGGGTGTTATTTAATGTAAGTGACCAGGTAGACCACACACTATAGCGGTACCAAATTCTGTATGCTATAGAAATCACTCCAATGTTTCTAGAGGTAACTTACCTCTAACACCTACAACTTGTCATTGCATTATTGCTAATTGAGCAATTGAAAGGCTTGAAAAGTATGTGCATTGTATGTGTATACAATCATTGCCTATTTTATGGGCAAACAAATCAGCCAAGCCTTCAATTTTGGTTGTAACACAATTTCCAAGCACACAAACTTGTGTAGATATTCATGGAACTGGTCTGCAAAATGGCGAGGATTAAGAACACTATTTGGAAGAACTTTGTTGTTTTAATAGTTGAAGAAAGATATCTAGAGAAACCCCAAAATTAGATTTACATCAGGGAGTTAGCATTTTATTCATAGTGACCCTTCAAATGGAGAGAGAGCATCGTTTTCTTACTCCCGGGTGATAAGAAAACGCTATGCCATGCAATATAATTATGGCCAACTAGTGTTAATATATTTGCGTAAGATTTCTTATAAATGGAGGATGGAGGGGGGAGTTATAGGAGGGGTTGGGGTGAGGGTAGTTATGTCAGAGGGGTATTTTTGTGGTTATATACTATTCTTCTATACTTTAGGAAGGAGCATAGCTAAACAAAAATAATATAGAAGTCAGAATTGATGGTTTTAGGGTCAATGAAGATTGATCCTCCCCTAAAGATGAACGCCAACGACCATTATAAAATGTTGTAGTATCAAATGTCTCTTTTTGCGTGTGTCATCGTTAAATTTGGTAAAACGATCAGTTAACGTCTATGGAGAAACTGTAACAGTCTATCTAAGTTGTGTGTATGCCTGTTACCGTTAAAAATACTGTATTATAATGGCAGAATTGTTGCCGGACATGTGGCCGTTTTGTAAGTCACTACCTATAGCTCTGTATTTTATGCTTAATTACACATGTCTTTAGATGATTAGAGCAAGGGCAGCAATTTCAGCTTGCAGGGTTAACATTCTACTTGGATGTGCTATATTTTCTTATTTACTTTTGCAATTATGATTTAATTTTGACTGTCTCTTCGGTCGTCTGGCAATAGATAACTAGATCTCTAGTATACAGTATCTCACAAATATACGTGAGCTACTACCTTAACCCTTTCACGCACATGCCGCGATTTGCGCCCTTTCTGGGATACTTAAATGCCTTTGTGACCATCAGGGGTGTTTAGAAACCTTTAGTTTAGTTACTTCAACCTCTGCAGTTGTCTTTGAGTGAGCTGTGGGTAGAAAACACTAATTTTGAATAGGTAATTATGAGATTGAGAGAACTCTATTTCTGAATGCTAAGCTGTTGAGTGGGGGTCGGGCCCTTGGAAATTACTCCCCAATATGCCCTGGACCACTATCTAGTACTTTATCAATTCATGCAATATCCGCGGAATTTCCTTTAACTCCCTCTCTGTGGAACACCATCGCTCTTCTACCAAACCTGACTTAATTGTTCTCACCAAAACACAGTTGTGTAAGGCAACAGACAAAAAACCTTTCTCTGCATCCTCCTACTATCTCTATCCGCAATTCAAAGTCGGAGGTGGATATTGTTTGTATGTAAGCAACAATCATCCTTGCTATCGTGTTCCCAACTTTGACTCTTCTGAATTCTCAAATCTCTGGCTTAACCCTTCCTACCCGGGCAGCCTTTGTTAAGGACGGAGGCTGTATCCGGGCGATCTGGCTGAAAACACAACAAAAGTAAACTAAGGCTAATCTCGCTTAATATACTACCTACAATAATCAAACAGATGTCAAAATGGGCGCCTTACCTTCCCGTGTAGAATGGCGTTGAGTAGAGCATTTTAGCTCAAGTAGTTCAGGAGTTATGGTGATGGAAGTGGAGGTAACTTTTGCCGCATATTTACCTCGCCGCGTCCGAACGCTCACCCGCGGCCCAGGCTACGACGAACGTTTTGACTCGTCGCTCTACCTTGAATTATGGCGGGAAGCGATTTTTTAGTGTTTTATTGTTTATTATGCCATATATTATTGTTATTATGATATTTTCACTCAATAAATATATTTTCTGAAGTAATTTGTGTCTCTGTCACTTATACTTAAGTTTTATTGTTATTATTATAGTAGTTATGATTATTTATACAGGACTATGGTAATTGATAGTCATTTTCACTTCTTTATTGTTAGGAATATATATTTTAGTGTCACTTTCACTTATTCATATTGTTCTGAAGGCACTTATTATTACTTATGTGTGTCTCTTTCACTTAGACTTAGTTTTATAGTCATTATTATAGTAGTTATGATTATTTATACTGGACTATGGTAATTGATAGTGTAATTTTCACTTCTTTATTGTTAGGAATATATATTTTAGTGTCACTTTCACTTGTTCATATTGTTCTGAAGGCACTTATTATTACTTATGTGTCTCTTTCACTTATACTTAGTTATATTATTATTATTGAGTGTCACTATCACTGTCACTTACACTTCAATAGTTTGCCAGAGTGTGGAAATCATTGAAGCAGGTGCCGGCACACAGTCCCACCTGACACTCGAGGCATTGCCAAGTGGTTTTTGTGGGTTTGCTTGGTCGTCGAGTTGTGCGGGTGCACACATAGCACCTCTTCTGCATCCTTATTCGGCTGTTAGGACCCTGGAAAGGAAGGGCGACGAGCTGGTGCTTTCTGATGAAGTCGGCACACCCTATTCTGTCCATCATGCCTGGTCCTTGTAGTGGCCTCCCTGGTGTAGCCGCATGTTTTACCAGGAGCTCATGTATCAGCTGCTTTTGGAAGGTCCGCAGGCTCTTGTATTTGATGACTGGACACCTCAAACGGTAGATGTTGTACGCGTTGAGGACAGACATATCTACTGTATGCAGGACAAACTTCTTGTACCACCAGCAAGATGTTCGCAGGCAGTCTATGAAGCCCATCTGCATGTCGGACTTGTCGACGAGGCGCATGTTCAGGTTGTAGTCCAGAACAGCAGCTGGTTTTGTGATAGGGTTCTTAGTTTTTCGGTCCACCTTCCCTGTGGGGACCATCTCTGCTTTGTGGCATGTGGTGAGGAGGTTGACCTTACGCTGGTCATGCCAGTGGATGGAGAGGATGGGGCCACTCTTCTTATGGAATATGTCCGTCTTCTTCGTTTTGGTTGGGTAGGCTGGCATGCCCTTCCTCTTCCCCTTCACTGTGCCGACAGTTCCGGTCTTGCGGTCATGGAGGTACTTGGCGAGGATAGGCGACGTGTAATAATTGTCAGTATAGAGGACGTGGTTGTCATGGAAGTACCTCTCCATCATCCTCTTTACCACAGCGCCGCCAAAACCAATGAGGGGGTCAATCTGGACTTCACCACCCTTGCCGCTGTAGACTATAAAGTCGAGCACATATCCCGTCTTGCAGTCGCAGAGGACGAAGAGCTTGATGCCGAAGCGGTGTCTCTTTGACGGGATATACTGTCGGAAGTGCAGCCTACCACGGAACAGGACCAGAGACTCGTCGATGCACAGCTTCTGAAATGGAATCAGGTAGGTGGAAAACCGATGACGTATCATGTCATACAGTTGCCTGATCTTCCAGAGTGTGTCGGGCTCGTGGACATGCATGTTATTTGTCAGGTGGAAATATGAGAGGATGTCGAAGTACCTATCCCTTGACATGAATTTGCCAAATGCTGGAGTCGTTGTGAGGTCGCCAGTTATCCAGTAGTCGGCCAGAACGTGCTTCTTTATGTGTGTCATCAGCATTGTGAGTGCCAAGAACACATATAATTCTGCCAAAGTGAGAGCTCTCCATGCCACCATCTTTGCACTTGTCTTCCTGCCAAGAAAGTTTGAACATATAGCCTGGTGGTGATTTGTCTCTTTGACAAGGTATTCCATGACTTCATTGTCGTAGAAGCCACAGAAAAGTTCACTGGGGGTGGCATTTGGGCCACAGGGATATGCTGGTGACACCCCAGAACCCTGTTGTACCTCGTCAAAGGCAGGAAAATCTGGCACAAAATCCGCCCCATCTGACCACACAAACATTTCAGCAGGTCGAGGACGAGGACGTGGAGTTGCAGCAGGCACACGCCCTGGACGCCCTGGCACACGCCCTTGGCCATGCGGATGCCCAGGCGGACGCCCTGCACGCCCAAGCCCAGGGGCAGCGGCGTCGGCAGGCAGACCACGTCCACGACCTCGAGGTCCTTTGACTCTTCTTGTCGGGACTCGCTCTTCCTCTTCCTCTTCGTTTTCCTCTTCCTCAGGCGACGTCAGGTCATCTGGGGCAATGTTGGGGTCGTCAGCATCCTCTTCAGCAGACAACTCTGGTGAAGAATAGACCGGGCGTCGGCGGCGTGGGGCTGCGGGAGGTTGAGCAATGGGAGCCTCGGCCTCGGGAGTTGGGCTCCTTTTGCGGCTAGCCGGGGACTTTTCCGCAGGAAATAATGACCTACGATGCGGGGCCTGTGCTGACACACTGCGGGAGGCCAATGGCGCACTTGTAGAGGCCCTTTGGTCATCTTGAGGGACAGATGAAGCTAAGGGCTGTGGGTGGCCCTCCCGGCGTCCCGGGTCGAGGCGTCGTGACAACGGAATGCGGGTGGTTGCTAGGCCTGGGTCGGTGTCACTCTCACTATCTACGCCTTCCCTCACTTTTTCTGCATCCCTGCGTGCTTTCTTGGCTGCACTTTTCACTAAAGACTTTTTATAGAAGTATTTACCCACTTTCAAGGGCGTACGGGCAGGCAAAGGGGAAGGTCCTGGCGTAGGGCTAGGGCTAGGCCTACCCGGACCTACGAAACTAGGCGAAGGGGTTGGCTCTAGCACACTTGGTACTTCAATAGCACCTTCCTCCACCACTTCCACATCAGGATCATCACTACTATCACCCCCCTCAAATAAATCAACATTGTCATCAGCACCAAATCCCACAAAATCGTCAATTTCGCTCCCACTTCTACTCTGAATATAGAGGTTTTTGTCCACAGAGCTTTCACCACTGCTCAAATCCTGGTTGAAAAGTGCACGGTGTATTGCACTGTCACTTAGCAAACGTTTCACTTTCCTTACTTTCCTTTTCTTCTCGGTTGGCAGAGGTGTAGATGTTGCAAGCGGGGTAGCACTGGGACGCGCGGGAGATTGCACAGTATCGGACGCGTCGGAATTCATTTTTTTGCTGTAGCTCTCAATGGCGGCAACGTAGGAACTGATAAGAGTGGTAGTTGAGGCTTGGTGGAGCTACGATCGCCCCCGCAAAGTAAAATTTGCCCGCGCGAAATTTAAAGCACGCTTTCAAGCAAATGCCTTACATAAGGCATACCGGGTTGCGGCCCTTCAGCCGCGCTGTCCTTACCTAAGGCAGCCCGGGTAGGAAGGGTTAAGATATATTGCCACTCTCTCACTTAATGTGCTGTTTAACGCTCCCCTAATTCTACTGACTATCCAAAATTCTTTGACTATCTTACTTCTAAAGTGGAACACATTCTATCCATCTCTCCCTTCTATGAAATCTCCATCTTAGGAGATTTCAATGTTCACCACCACCAATGGCTCTCTTCTCATTTCACCGACAAACCTGGTGAACAGCCAACATATTTTCTATCAACCAATCAATCAATCAATCAATTTTATTTTATAATATACATCATAAATAATATACATTACATATCGACTTACCTAATCAAACAAGTAAGCAATTGCATATTGACGATAAATCATTTTGAGAATATATTAAACATTTGGCATGAAATTATAAAGATAAAACAAAGGACAAAGCGTCCTAAAATAATTTAAAATATCAGAATATAGATTGTATAAACAAAAACAACCTATATTAAAACAAAACAATTGAACAAAACATTATCGCCAATGTATTTGCTAGACTAATGCTCCTTAAATGGTAAAAACATAATTACTGCAAATAGAATAGGCAACACATGAATTGTATACAAGTGTTTACTATACTTATATGTAAATAATATACTTAAAATAATAATACCCTCCTGTTGAGTATAATAATAATACAAATACAATGATACCATCGCCTGGCTAGCAATTAATTATACATATAAGTTCTTCTTGGTTCATGTCTCTAAACCCAGTGTATCCGAGGTGTTATTGTATATAAGTCATATTTTGATATGTCATTTGAATAAATGTTTTTAAATAGCTTTAACCCTCTCCGACATATGACGCGATTTTGAGCCGATTAGCGATACTTTAAAGCCTTTGTTACTATCAGGGATATTTAGAAACCTTTAGTTTAGTTACTTCAACCTCTGCAGTTGTCTTTGAGTTAGCTGTGGGCAGAAAACTAATTTTGAAGAGGTAATTATAAGAGTGAGAGAACTCTATTTCTTATTGCTAATCTGACAACCTCTGCATCATATGAGTCTGAAGGGGTTAATACTGAGCTTAAAAAATTACCTATATACTGTATAGTAGTGGTACGTTAAACCTTATGATTGACACTCTTGAATTTAATATTCTGTGACAATATCTAGCCAGTATTAACCCACTGAACCCCAGCGACGACACGTTGTCGTCGGCAATGTATGTAACGCTAAACCCCAGCGACGACAACGTGTCGTCCCTGTTAATTACTCCGGTCCTATGGCACCTAGAGGGCTCAGATTTGTATGGGAACTGTGTAAGTATCCCACGCAACCATGCCGATGGTTGAAAACTCTCAAAGTCCAACCGCGTGCGTGTGAGCGTGCAAAAACCTGTTTTTGGGTGTTTTTGCCTTCAATTTTCCCCTCTTGTAAAATCGACTTTCGGGTGCACTGTAGGACCCCTTTTTGACCTAGGGAGTCGGTTTTTTGTGGTTTTTCCTTCATTACTAACCCATTCCCTATTGTTTCTGGAAAAAAAATTGTTTTCAAAACCTGTTGGTCCCTGGTGGTACATGTATTCTAAACTAGCTGGGGCTCAGTGGGTTAACACCAGGTGATGTCTTAATAATAACTGGTTGCACATCTCAGTCACCTCATGATTACTGGCGTATGTGGGAGCACCAATTATACGTGTTAGTGAATTGCTGAAAGCTACTTCAAATGCTTTAAAAATACTTTTCGATAAAATATGCATGTTTCATATCGAGAGGCCATAATCTGGTAAGCAATATGCCTAAAACAAAATATAAAAGAGTATTCTCATCGGTGTGCTTAACATTTCTTAAACCAGAGTTAAAGGACGCATAAACAGATTTTAATCTTAAGTCTACATCATCCCCATCCTGTAAATTCTGCATTATAATGTGACCCAGGTACTTGTATTTAGTGACTAGCTCAATGTTGTCGTCACCCAGTTTGACGATATTTTCAATGGCATTAGCATTTTTAAAGTTAATTTTCATACATTTGGTTTTCGTTTTACTGATTATTGCTTTCATATCAGTGTTTTCGTTCTATTAAACATATATCGTTATTCCAAGGAGGCACCCTGCGTTCAAGTTCGAGATTGTCTGGATTATGCTGTTAATATATAATTTAAATAACAAAGGAGAGAGAATCCCCCCCTGACGTACCCCCCTCTCTACAGAACGGAGATGACCATATTGCTCACCCCATACCACAACCTGGTTCCTGAGATAGTGCATCAGTAAACATATTATGTCAACAGGATAATTTTCATCTAAAAGTTGATTACCTATAATAAAATGGTCAACCCAATCAAAAGCTTTGGAAAAATCTACAAAAGTAATACGTCCTTTATCGCGAGCACGTGAATTACTAAACATTATCTCCTTTAATACAAAACAAGCGTCTGACGTCGATGTTCCCCAGCGAAAAACCATATTGATGTTCATTGATTGTGACTTTTCCTGATATAATATCTGAAATATGTATTTCCATTAATTTCAACAAGCAAGAGGATTGCATCACCGGCCTACAGTTATTTGAATCAGTTATGTTACCTTTTTTATCTTTCACAATGGGTCGAATATTACCAATTAGAAGTTTGGGTGGTATGTAACAGTGGTTAACACAAGTTAAAAAGGGTACATACAATATCTAGTAAAGGTTGTGAAGCCATTTTCAGAACTCGTGAATGAATGCCGTAGTGACCCAAACCATCATTTAATTGTTTAATATCTCTTGCAAGTGAAACTCTTGATACGTTAACACACATTTTTCTCCTCTCTGACCACTCCCCTTGAATCTAGCCATAAAATTAGTCTTTGTGTTTATATCAGCTTCCTTTTCCTTTTGACCTTTTAAAAACATTTCAGTAAAAACATTTGTGATGGCCGCTGGATCTGTTTCTCCATCAATAGTGTTAGCAATTTTATTCTTGCCTTTTTTCTGACGAATTTCCTTCCAAAATTTCCTTTTATCATTATTATCATGAAATTTCTCTACAATTGATTTAGATTTTTCATCTTTTTCATCCTTCTACCATTTCGTCAACCTTTCTTTAAAATGCTTTCGAGTTTGAATCATACTTTCATGTTCAATAGTTCCACGTAACTTACCGCTTGTTACCCAAGTAAAAAAACTACTTCTGGCAATTCTATGCAAGACTTTCACTTCCCTGTTCCAGCCAGGAATTATCCTATATTTATGTACTTTAACTTGTTTTTCCCTAAACCTTTATGACGCATCTGAAACTGTAGAACATAATTTATTATAGAACAAATCAACGTATTTTAGATGGCTGTGATGCTGACGACAACCTTTATCCAAGCTATGGCATACCGATTGATCAGTAAAGCATTTCATCTCCTGCACTAAAATTGCATCAATCTCATTAAGTTCATTATCATTAAGGTTGTCCCAGTTTATATAAAACATATCCTCTTCAGAGTCCTCCTTTATGGAATGCTCAATGTAGAGATACTCATCATAATTTATGGTATATTAAAACATATTGATATGGGGAAATGATCAGATCCGGTCAAATTATTATAGACAAACATAGAATTTATTTTAAACCCAACATGGTCTAACCACCTACAAGCAGAGTTACCATACCCTACAAAATATGTAAACGTGTCATTAGGTAACAATTTGGCATTGTAATGCATTGTTACTCATAACATTGCCCAACTTTTGTCAGGCACTTCACGAGAGAGCATCAGCATTAAAATCACCGATGAAAAATATGGCATTAAAAATATATTCCTCCATAATCTCTTCCAACACAGCTAGAGATTGCAAGTAATTGTTAAGAGTAGTGATTTCCCAAATATAACTTTTTATATATACATTAATAAATACATTATCCAAATAAATAAAATGTATGCTAAAAATAAGAAAAAATGGTTTAAATGTTCTATCTATCTATTGTCTGACGCCGTGATCCCCGAAGGGGTGGCCACGAACGAACCGCCCCCATGCACCTCTGTCCCCAGTCAGTCGACGCCCCTCCCCCCAACCAGCACCGCCTTCGTTCATGTAGTTCCTCACTCCATCCTTCCACCTCATATTCGGTCTACCTCTCCCCCTCTGTCCCTCCACCTCGCTCTCGTACACCCTCTTAGTCATTCTCTCGCTTTCCATACGTTCCATATGGCCGAACCATCTCAAGTTGTTCCTTTTCACACTTTCCAGCACATCTACCTCCACACCACACCTCCTTCTTACTTCCTCATTAGTCTGTCTATCCCTCCATGTAATTCCGCACGCACTCCTTAAGTAATTCATTTCCACTGCTCTCACTCTTGGTCTGAGTCTCTCAACCAACGTCCATGCTTCGCTTCCGTAAGTCAGTGTTGGGATTACCACACTGTCATGCAAGGACTTCTTCACTTCCATACTGACCACCCTATTTCTTGTTACTGCTTTTAGCGTTCCTACAACCCTCTTCCCCTGTTGTACCCTCTCCCGCACCTCTTCATCCATAGTCCCATCTTTACTCAACACACTGCCCAGATACTTAAAAGAGTTGACGATCTCCATAGCCTGACCGTTCAGCTTCACCTCACACTCTGTGACTTCACCCCTTTCGAAGACCATAACCTTGCTCTTCCCCGTATTTACCTTCAAATTCCGTTTTTCGCACACTGTTCCAAACTCATTTACCTTGTTGAATTTAAAGACAGATTGTTTTCTTCATAATAATGCCAATCCTCCCTGAGGTCTTCCTGCCATAGCAGCCAGAGCTCTGTCAGAGTACTGGGCCGCCACACCAACACTTTCATACCTCTCATCTATATAATCCAATATCAATAGTTTGTCTTCAGTTATCAAAGTGTCTTGTAGAAATATTATATCATGGTCCTGCTTAATTAGGTCACGCACTAGATAAAACAAAATATTCAAGGAGCAGCAGTTAAAAGAATATACCTTAAAATTCATCATATCCATACAAAATGTGTGGATGTTTATTTAAAATCAATTAAAAAATCACAAATTAAAACCAACATTGTTAAATCGCAACGAAGACTTCGAAAGACTAGCTGTGTTAGAAGAACTTCTCTGTCTATTATAGAATTGATGTACTACAATTTCTTCTGGCCACATTATCTGGTTCAAACAGTTTGTCCCGATCAGATAGATTCACTGTTACTTTAAATGCATCAAACTTATCAGACTGTATCTCTAGTTTAGAAATATTTATGACTTCTATCTGGAAGTTGTGTACTATATAATCCTTAATAGTGTCAGTGGTCGCTCCTTTATCCACTCTACCAATAAAAACATCAATTGACCTTTTAGCTCCCATAAATGTACATTGAACACCTTTCTTGACACCCCTGACACCACTAAAGTTTTTATTTGAATTTCGCTTTTCTGCCTTCTTATTTTTAGAACCCACTAGCAACAATCATCGCTAGAAGTTGATCACCTCTCTGGACCTTTAGGACTCTCGTTTCTTGTAACGCCATTTGCATCTGTCAGCTTACTTATAGCACCAGTACGTCTTTCAGTCACCTGTACCGGTCCACCAGCCAGCACATGCCGACCCCCTTCACCACTCACCACAGCTCGCACATAGTTTCTCCCCTCACCATCATGACCCACCAAAGACCGCACGTCATCACCCCTCTTATCAAGCATGGTAGGGGCTTTATGTGCATCTGGCGGTTGATCTGCTCGAGGCAGTACGAGGGCATGAGGTAGGGTGTCTGCAAGAGGTTGGTAGAGACACGCCGATCGAATGGTGTGAGGCGTGGCATGGCGGGCCCGCTGTGATATGTCGGTGGGAGGTGGCATACCAGCCTGAAGAGTTCCCCGAGTCTTATCCGCACAAGGTGATGGGTAACTGCATGATACATACATACATACATACATAACATTTTAAGACTGAGTGCTCCACACATACTTGCAGTTTCAGTCTCTTGTCCTAATGGTGGCATTCCAGGCAACCCTGTTAAGGGCTGCTTCACTTGTCAAGTTTTTGGATTTGAGGTCGGCACGTATAGTCCGATCCCAGGTCTTCCTCGGTCCACCCCTTGGTGCAGCTCCCTTCACAATCACAGACCTGCATTTTATCACCCAATTTTGTTCATCCATTCTCTCCATGTGTTCATACCATCCCAGTCTACTTGTACGCATCACCTCGCTAATACTCTTTATACCTAAACGACTCCTCAGCTCAACATTTGTTATTCTATCCTGGAGCCTGGCCCCACACATCCATCTCACCATAACAGATTGGTATGAAGCAGAGGTAATGCAAATGCATTACACAATTCATGAGTACCAGACAGTCTATGTGAGAGAGGTGTTGTGACGGGTAGAGGGCTGCTACACATACCATTAGTTATCCCGTTTTCTGTTGTTGAGGTGAAGGTTCGTGTTATAGCCTATAGGTCCCATCATCTTCTGTTCAGCTGTAGTCAATTCTAGTAGATTGGTGCTCCTAAAATCTTCTAAGTCAGCCAGATTTACTTTTTGAGTAATATCTTTAGAAGCATCCTCTTACCAAGAGATAGCATTTGAAAAATTCTGTTTCACATGATTCAGATCCAGCTTCATTTGACGCACAGTGTCGACTGTATTATACACTTCTGTTTTGATATCAACATTTGTTGGTACAATTTCATCTAGTCTTGATACCTCATTAGTGAGAGATGTGATTAGAGGTGCAAACAATACAAGTCCTATAGGTGGCATGGCTTTATATGTATTAGTTACAAAGTTTATTTTCGGTCTTGATTCGCACACTTTTTCACGAAATGCAATGAGGTCATTCAGATCTTTTCGCTTTTGTTCTGGCTTTCTTCTCCATACTATATCTTCATGTACAAGGTTGCCCATAACTACTTTAGCCTGTTTAATGTCATCATGAGAGTAGAACGAATATGTTACGTCTTCGAGAACATTATTAGAAAAGCCAGATGTAGCAGAATTTAAAAAACACAATAAGCTGTTTAATATAGTATCCGTGTCTGCCATTTTTTCTCACTAGACGGATGCTCTGCATACATTCATTTGTTATTGTTTATTAAGCTTACGGAGGATTGGCTACAGGAACTCCTTATTACTTATTATTATGGTCACTACTTCACAGGTCTAAGAATTGGCTGTAGTAGGTGTGCAGGCGACAGCTGTAATGGCGGGAATGTGGCGGGGTAGGGGCAGAGACATCCCAACACAACACTCTAGCGCCTTCTGGCCACCCTGGCTGTAGTAGGTGTGCAGGCAACAGCTGTAATGGCGGGAATATGGCGGGGTAGGGGAAGACACTTCCCAACACAACACTCTATCCTAAGTGACCAAGCGCAGTTAGTTCCTCACCCCACCCGTATCCCAGACAGCCCTGGAGATCAGATCGGCCCAACATGCTTAAGTTATTTTTTATCTCTAATCCTTCTGCTTACACTGTAACTCTTCTCTCTGTGTTGGGCTCCTCCGATCATAACATTATCACTGATACCTGTCCTGGCTTTCCTGTACGGCCTCCTGACCCCCTCAGCCGACGGCGCTTGTGGCATTTTGGTGCTGCCGACTGGGAGGCTCTTCGGCAGTAGGTCTCTGATTTTTCATAGAATGATTTTTGCTTCTGTGGCCGGGGACCTTCGGAGAGTGCCAAGCGCATTGCTGAGGTTATCCTTTCGGGCATGGAAGCATAAATCCCATTTTCTTTCTCTCAAACTAACTCGCAACAATTTGGGTTACCTCACGCTTGTTCTACTGCTGTCCGCAATAAGGAGGAAGCATTCAAATGGTACCGTCGCCTTCAAACTCAAGAATCCCGTACTTAATATGTCTGCCCAGAATCAAGCCAAATATGTCCTTTGAATATCCAATAACTTTTTCATCAATAACAAATGCTTTGAACTTTCCAATTCTAGCTCTTCACAAGTTTTTTTTTCATCTGTCCAAAAAACCTCTTCAACAATTTCACTTCCTCGTCTTTCCCTCCTCTTTTCCACTCTTTCGGTACCACCGTCACCTTTTTTTATTTATTTTGTTTTTATTTTATTCTTCCCTCAGTTACTAATCCATCTGTCCCCTACTAACTTCCTAATCCTGCCATTGAACATTAGTTCCAGGGCAGTAGTTCCCTTTCCAATTTTCCCTTACCCACTCTAAACCACTGTTTGGACAATTGATCTTCAGTTCTTTGGAGGACAATTAATTAGCAGCCTAGAAGAGTCACTAGATATGTTGTTGCTTGATTTCCTTTATAATCCTTTGTACCTCTTCCTGTGACAAAGCTGAGCTCTTCACTCAAATTTCATTAAAAACTCTCTGGACTTAATACTAAGAAGGCATACTTACCGGATGGTGTTCCTCCTGTTGTACTCAAAAACTGTTATTCCGTGCTGACTCCCTGGAGAGGCAAACTCTTTCATCTCTGTCTTTCCTTCTGGCATGAAGTTTGCTCCTATTCAACCTGTCCCAAAGAAGGGTGACCGCTCCCAACCCTCCATCCATGCATGCATTCACTCCATAACTCACGTACAAGTGCCATAGAACGCCTATCTTCTGATTTATCAATTATTTCTGACTGGGGCAGAGAAAATCTTGTTACTTTCAACGACTCCAAGACCCAATTTCTCCCTCTATGCCTCCATCACAATCTTCCAAAAGACTATAAATTATTTTTCAGCCATATGCCTACACAAATAAATCCTTCAGCTTCTCTCAATATGCAAGGGGTACTTTTTCATCCGACCTTTCTTGGAAAGATCATATTACCACTCTTGCTAAAACAGCTTCTCAGAAGTTAGGTGTGCTCAACCATCTCCTTAGGTTCTGCAGTTTCGCACAGGTGTTTGCTCCGTATCGGGGCACAGTGCTCCCCTGTATTGAGTATTGATCGCAAGTGTGGGGAGGCTCCACCCATACCGCACATTTTGAACGAGTAGAATCAAAAACATTTTGCCTCATCAACTCACTTCCTCTACTCACCGCAATGTTGCATAGCTTTCACTCTTCTATCGCTATTACAACAATCAGTGTTCTTCGGAGCTCTCTCAGTGTATACCCCCTCTCTTGCGGCAATGTGAGGCACCCGCCTTTCAACACAGTCCCACTCCTATTCTATCCAGCTCTCCAACTAAAAATATGGCAAATTTTCTCAGTCTTTCTTCTACTCAATACGTGAATTCAGGAACTCTTTCCCTAAATCAATCTTTTCTTCATCCTATGACTTAAACTACTCTTGAATTTGGTTTTGTCACTCCTTTGGCTTTGGGGGAGACAATTGTTACAGGCAACCTGCCATTTGTCTCCTTCATACACATAAACCAAAAATTAGTTGTCAATTTTCTTCATGCCGGGACATTTTTCTACCAACGAATGTGCAAATTCATCTCGAAGGGGGTTCTTGAGGATATTTCTGTCTTCGTGGCGCAATGCATAAGTGTGTTGATTTTCGGTGTGAGCGTCCTGGGTTCGAATCCCCGGACTGGCACAGGTGTTTGTTAATTTCATTAATCGAGTTTAGGAGTAAAGTTGGTTGGTGGAGATAACATAATAGTGAAGGCCTAGGGAGGAAACTAAAATAATAATAATGATTAAATAAATAACAAACATATAAATAAAACCTACCCTTTTAAGTCAAATTTAGCGGTAAATAATTTCAACATCCTCCGCCAAGATAGAGAGGGTAGATACTTGGACACATTACTACATTCATGTTAGTGTGACTCAGTGGTGATAGAGAGGGTAGATACTTGGACACATTACTACATTCATGTTAGTGTGACTCAGTGGTGATAGAGAGGGTAGATACTTGGACACATTACTACATTCATGTTAGTGTGACTCAGTGGTGATAGAGAGGGTAGATACTTGGACACATTACTACATTCATGTTAGTGTGACTCAGTGGTGATAGAGAGGGTAGATACTTGGACACATTACTACATTCATGTTAGTGTGACTCAGTGGTGATAGAGAGGGTAGATACTTGGACACATTACTACATTCATGTTAGTGTGACTCAGTGGTGATAGAGAGGGTAGATACTTGGACACATTACTACATTCATGTTAGTGTGACTCAGTGGTGATAGAGAGGGTAGATACTTGGACACATTACTACATTCATGTTAGTGTGACTCAGTGGTGATAGAGAGGGTAGATACTTGGACACATTACTACATTCATGTTAGTGTGACTCAGTGGTGATAGAGAGGGTAGATACTTGGACACATTACTACATTCATGTTAGTGTGACTCAGTGGTGATAGAGAGGGTAGATACTTGGACACATTACTACATTCATGTTAGTGTGACTCAGTGGTGATAGAGAGGGTAGATACTTGGACACATTACTACATTCATGTTAGTGTGACTCAGTGGTGATAGAGAGGGTAGATACTTGGACACATTACTACATTCATGTTAGTGTGACTCAGTGGTGATAGAGAGGGTAGATACTTGGACACATTACTACATTCATGTTAGTGTGACTCAGTGGTGATAGAGAGGGTAGATACTTGGACACATTACTACATTCATGTTAGTGTGACTCAGTGGTGATAGAGAGGGTAGATACTTGGACACATTACTACATTCATGTTAGTGTGACTCAGTGGTGATAGAGAGGGTAGATACTTGGACACATTACTACATTCATGTTAGTGTGACTCAGTGGTGATAGAGAGGGTAGATACTTGGACACATTACTACATTCATGTTAGTGTGACTCAGTGGTGATAGAGAGGGTAGATACTTGGACACATTACTACATTCATGTTAGTGTGACTCAGTGGTGATAGAGAGGGTAGATACTTGGACACATTACTACATTCATGTTAGTGTGACTCAGTGGTGATAGAGAGGGTAGATACTTGGACACATTACTACATTCATGATAGTGTGACTCAGTGGTGATAGAGAGGGTAGATACTTGGACACATTACTACATTCATGTTAGTGTGACTCAGTGGTGATAGAGAGGGTAGATACTTGGACACATTACTCCATTCATGTTAGTGTGACTCAGTGGTGATAGAGAGGGTAGATACTTGGACACATTACTACATTCATGTTAGTGTGACTCAGTGGTGATAGAGAGGGTAGATACTTGGACACATTACTACATTCATGTTAGTGTGACTCAGTGGTGATAGAGAGGGTAGATACTTGGACACATTACTACATTCATGTTAGTGTGACTCAGTGGTGATAGAGAGGGTAGATACTTGGACACATCATCTTACATTCATGTTAGTGTGACTCAGTGGTGATAGAGAGGGTAGATACTTGGACACATTACTACATTCATGTTAGTGTGACTCAGTGGTGATAGAGAGGGTAGATACTTGGACACATTACTACATTCATGTTAGTGTGACTCAGTGGTGATAGAGAGGGTAGATACTTGGACACATTACTACATTCATGTTAGTGTGACTCAGTGGTGATAGAGAGGGTAGATACTTGGACACATTACTACATTCATGTTAGTGTGACTCAGTGGTGATAGAGAGGGTAGATACTTGGACACATTACTACATTCATGTTAGTGTGACTCAGTGGTGATAGAGAGGGTAGATACTTGGACACATTACTACATTCATGTTAGTGTGACTCAGTGGTGATAGAGAGGGTAGATACTTGGACACATTACTACATTCATGTTAGTGTGACTCAGTGGTGATAGAGAGGGTAGATACTTGGACACATTACTACATTCATGTTAGTGTGACTCAGTGGTGATAGAGAGGGTAGATACTTGGACACATTACTACATTCATGTTAGTGTGACTCAGTGGTGATAGAGAGGGTAGATACTTGGACACATTACTACATTCATGTTAGTGTGACTCAGTGGTGATAGAGAGGGTAGATACTTGGACACATTACTACATTCATGTTAGTGTGACTCAGTGGTGATAGAGAGGGTAGATACTTGGACACATTACTACATTCATGTTAGTGTGACTCAGTGGTGATAGAGAGGGTAGATACTTGGACACATTACTACATTCATGTTAGTGTGACTCAGTGGTGATAGAGAGGGTAGATACTTGGACACATTACTACATTCATGTTAGTGTGACTCAGTGGTGATAGAGAGGGTAGATACTTGGACACATTACTACATTCATGTTAGTGTGACTCAGTGGTGATAGAGAGGGTAGATACTTGGACACATTACTACATTCATGTTAGTGTGACTCAGTGGTGATAGAGAGGGTAGATACTTGGACACATTACTACATTCATGTTAGTGTGACTCAGTGGTGATAGAGAGGGTAGATACTTGGACACATTACTACATTCATGTTAGTGTGACTCAGTGGTGATAGAGAGGGTAGATACTTGGACACATTACTCCATTCATGTTAGTGTGACTCAGTGGTGATAGAGAGGGTAGATACTTGGACACATTACTACATTCATGTTAGTGTGACTCAGTGGTGATAGAGAGGGTAGATACTTGGACACATTATTACATTCATGTTAGTGTGACTCAGTGATGATAGAGAGGGTAGATACTTGGACACATTACTCCATTCATGTTAGTGTGACTCAGTGGTGATAGAGAGGGTAGATACTTGGACACAT
>JBAKBP010028645.1:0-28275 GCA_037953745.1 Lithodes maja | reverse complement strand
CTCCGGCAGCGTGGCGCGTTGCTACCCTCTCGCTCTGAAAACCAACTCACTCTCTCTCTCTGAACTCCCATTGTCTTATCTATCAACTTCTCTATTGATACTACATATTAAATGGAAGGTCTCGACATGGCTTAAAACAAAACCCACCACTGGTTAGCACATGACGAGACCTTTGCAGAGATACAAAGAACATAGTTATACGTTGTCACACTCAATATAAGCAGCCAGCACGGTACAGCGGTACAGCGGTACCACACAGTGGCGGTACAGTGGAGTACCAAGGAGTACAATCAGGTTGCGTTGCCACGCACTGGGTGCGTCACAGCCCCCCCAAGATTTTAGATAATCGACCTTAGAAGCATTATCAAAATCTGACAGGCAACCAACCGACCTGCTACCCTTAGCTGCCACTAATTGCAAAAGGTGCACAACAACTGAAGTGTGAATTATACATAAAACACAATATCGCATGCATCATGCTACAACAATAAAGACTTACAAAACTAAAAAAAAAAATTCTCGTTTATTTTATTGTTTTATAATCTTTTTGGACGGCGTTATGATAGCCTAATTTTACTCCTGCTCAACCCCCACACCGTGCACGACTATCCTGGATCATCAACCCTTGATAGACAATCTGCTATCACGTTCTCACTCCCGGCAATATGCTGAATGTTGAGATTATACTCTTGGAGCATTAGGGACCACCTGGTCAACCGCATATTCCGATTGTGAAACTGATTTAGGAATTTCAAGGGATGATGGTCCGTATAAATCGTCACTACCGGGCCGTAGGCTGGAACATAAACTTCGAAATGTTTGAGCGACAAAACGATAGCAAGAAGCTCCTTCTCTATAGTCGAGTAATTCCTTTGTGCCGAATTAAACTTGCGAGAAAAGAAGCTCACTGGGTGTTCCAAGCCCTCGGAATCAGTCTGCAGTAACACTGCCCCGGCACCCACACCGCTGGCATCAGTCGCCAGCTGAAAACTCCTGGAGAAGTCTGGGGCTCTCAAAATCGGATGTGTACACAGCAGGTGCTTGACTAGGTCGAAAGCCCTCTGACACTCCGCAGCCCAACAGAACTTCACTGACTTCGACAGTAGATCAGTTAACGGTGCTAAGACAGTAGAGTATCCCCGGATGAAGCGCCTATAATAGCCTATCATACCCAGGAACCGCATGACCTGGCGCTTAGTGGTGGGCCTGGGAAACATATTGATAGCCTGTATCTTGCTCAGGGGGGGGCACACCCGGCCTAACCCGACCACGAAGCCAAGATACTGCACAGTAGCCTTTACAAACTCGCACTTCCTCAGGTTCACCACCAGCCCAGCATCGTGCAACTTCCCAAACAGGGTCTCTAAGTGCCTTAGGTGATTTTCAAAATTGTCATCATACACTATCACGTCATCAAGGTAGACCGTGCAGTTAGGGATTTCGTCACAAATATCGTTCATCAGGTTCTGAAACGTGGCAGGTGCGTTCTTAAGCCCATAAGGCATTACGTTACATTGGTAGGTCTTGCCATCTACCACAAAACCACAAACTTGCTTAGCTCGGTCCGACAGGGGTACTTGCCAGTAGCCTTTTACAAGATCAATTTTTAGTAAGGTACTTTGCATTCCCTATCTTGTCCACGCTGTCGTCAACTCGAGGCAAAGGGTAAGGGTTGGTAGTGGTCAAGCCATTTAGCCTACGAAAATCTATGCAGAACCGCACCTTGCCGTCAGGTTTTGGCTGCAACGTGACGGGTGATGTCCACTTCACATAACCTTCAGTGATCATCCCTCTCTCAACCATGTACTTTAACTCCTCCCGTAAAGCTGGCAACTTTACCGGGGGCACACGGTAGGGCACTGACTTGAAGGGCACATTATCACCGACGTCCACGTCGTGCGTTACCTGAGTAGTGAGACCTGGGTGTTCGGCGAAAACAGAGGGGTATGACCTGAACAGGCCTAGGACAGCAGCACCCTGGTGCTCAGGCAGGTGACTTACAGCTTGCCTAGCCTCTTGTTCAGTATTCCCCGCCCACTGTTCCGCGGAAATGACACAGTCCCAGCTATCCTCCTCAGCAGCATGACTGTCCCCACCTCCTTCTCCACCCTGGCCGCTGCAGGCCAGCACAGGGACAGTGAGAGGCTCTGAGGGGCGTCTCACATACTCTTTCATGAGGTTAACATGACATAACTGATGTTTTTTTCTACGGTCAGGTGTTGCAACAAGATAATCAAGGTCGGACAGTTTCTTAGCCACCACATACGGCCCAATAAACTTGGCAGAAAGGGGGTGTCCAGGCAAAGGTAAAAGCAACATTACCTCCTGACCCACCGAAAACTCCCGAAGCTTCACCTTGGCGTCATACTCGTGCTTCATGACCGCCTGTGCATTAACCAAGTTATTACCTGCCGCTGCCATGCAACCTATAAGTCTCTCCCGGCTCTCAAGGATATATTTAAGTACAGACCCCGGCTTCTCTTCGCCCTCCCAGATCTCTTTCACCATACTTAAAGGTCCTCTCACATTATGGCCAAAGACTAGTTGATTTGGACTGAACCCCAGGCTCTCTCCTGGGACTTCACGTGCAGCGAACAGAACATACGGCAGACCCAAATCCCAATCAGTGTCATGTTCTGCACAGTAACAGCGTAGCATACTCTTCAGGGTCGAGTGCCACCGCTCCAAGACTCCCTGACTCTCGGGATGGTAGGCTGATGACACTACAGAACATATACCGTGCAACTGAAGGGTTTGCTTGAACAATTTGGATGTAAAATTGCTCCCCTGGTCTGACTGCACCTCACGTGGAAATCCATAACGGGAACAGAACAATAATAAGTTTTTAACAACTGCCTTTGCCGAGCCGTTTCTCATGGGGTATGCGTCCGGGTATCTCGTAGCCACATCCATGATTGTCAACAGGAATTTATTGCCACTACTAGTAGGCGGGAAAGGGCCAACCAAATCTACTACAACTTTGCTGAACGGAGGCCCGGTGACAGGTATGGGAAACAAAGGTGCCTTCGGGATTGTCTGGTTAGGCTTCCCCGTTGTCTGGCAGGTCGCACACCCAGCCACCCATGCACAGACATCAGCCTTGACCCCAGGCCACCAGAAAAACCTGCCCAATGCCGCCAATGTTTTTGTTACCCCCAAATGACCCGCCACCGGCACATCATGCGCCAGACACAATAAGGACTCTCTATACTTATTTGGAACAACCACCTGGTCTACTACCCTCGCACCGCCCTCCCACTTCGATTTGGGGTCTAGAAATCTGCGGTACAATATCCTGTTGAGCCTAAAGAAATCTCCCGGCTTCGCATCCCCATCTTCCTCCAACTCTATGGCACCATTGCTATAACGAGCTAGGCTAGCGTCTTGCAGCTGCTGCTCACTAATGTCCCTGGGCGTCAATGCATCAAGATGGTTTTGTAATAAGACATTACCCCGGCTAGTAGGCTCTACTGCCTTAGTGGCTCTCGCTACAGCTCTTGCCTCACGCGAAGTCTTACCCAACTCTGCCTTGTTACACACCATATCTGGGCCAGAGTCAACTCCCGTGTTTATTATAGGTCCAAGTACCGAATCACCGAGAAGTGCAGCAGAATCAATGTCCCTTTTCCTGCCCTTAGCAACCTTCTCCTGATCCTTCCTCCACTGTCCCCGAGGTTGAGTGCTAGGCTGTGCAGGAGCCGCAGAGCGAGATCGGGTTACCACACAGGCCATCTTATCCTGTTGGCACCTCCCAACCCATTCCCGATTCTCACCATCCACGTCGGCCGCCCTCTCGGCAACGACTAAGGGTGGAGTCCCGGAAGTGGGCACCGCAAAGTCGTTGCCGAGAAGAAGGTCGACGCCCTCAACTGGCAAACACTCAACGATCCCTACATCCAGCTCCCTGCACACCTCTCCCACTCTCAACTCCAACCTCACAAGTGGGTATGACCTCGTAGCATTTATACCCTGCACCACAACAACTCTGGCCGCATTTATCGGTTTCCCTGTGAAGTTCCTCAACAAAGTTTGCGAAGCCCCCGTATCCCTCAGCAAGTCAACCCTCCGTAGTTCACTCCCCCAGCTCACAAACCCGTGCCCCCGATGGCTACAGAAAGTGTCCCAGACAGGTGTCGAGCCTTCCGTACGCTTCTTTACCGCGTGTGCCTCAGCTGCTGACAACCTACCCCGGGCAGTTGCTGCAGCCTTCAGAGACACACCGATACTGTGAACCAATGACACCGGCTTAGCGGGAGTGTTACTAGGGCACTCACGTGAATAATGGCCTAGCTTCTGACATTTGTAACATTTCACATCCCCAATGGGCTTCTTCCCTTGTGCGGGCGAAGAAGGGGCCTGACCTTTAGTAAACGGGAGAGGCTTGTGTTTGTAGGTGTTATTAGGTGCAATGCATTTAGTGTGGTTATGTGTGTCATAGGATTTGTTATTATCGAAAACTCTGGTGGGTGGGGTATAGCGCCCCTTCTGCCCTGACTCAGCCCTCTGAGCGGCACCGCAACCACGAATCAATGATACTCTGAGGTCTGCCATCTTGGCAGCCTCCTCTACTGTCTTGGGACATTTTTCCTTAATGTTCAGCGTTAGATCGGTTCCAGTGCATTTGTAAAACTGTTCCAGATAGAAAAGTTGCTTAATTTCCTCAGCCGACTCTGCGTGCTCGGACCGAAACCAGTTATTACCTGCATCTGTTAAGTCCCGTGCGTGCTCCATAAAACTGACGTCGCTCTTCTTATTCACGCCACGGAACTTCAATCTATAAGTTTCGGGTTGCAGTTCGTAGGCCCGGAGCACAGCCTCCTTCACCAGTCCATACACTACACTCTCGTCCAGTGACAGTGCATCGTAGGCTTTCAACCCCTTACCCACTAGACGTGATGAAACTAATGCTGCCCATTTAACCTCCGGCCAGTCATACTCACGACACTTCTTTTCGAAACGAGCAAAAAACTCAGTCACTGCTGTCTCATCAAATGCGGATACTAACTTAATTAAATGCGAAAGTGAGTCTGTAACCCAGTGCCCACCACCGAGATGACGCCCCGTGGTCTCTACTCTAGACTTCTCGACATCCATTTCAGCCTGGTACCTGGTTGCATCCTGATTGGCTTGGATTCTAGCAACCTCTATGCGTTCTATACCAGCCTGTTGTATCTGAGTCTCCTGCAGCTTAATCCGTTCTATACTAGCCTGTTGTATCTGAGTCTCCTGCAGCTTAAACTTAGCTAGTTCTAGCTGAAATAACATCTCAGGAGACAGGCCTGGGGGGGGAGAGCACAAAATGGGGGATCCACACCGAGACGTGTTTACGGGTAAGCCAGCTTGCCCTTGAGAACCCTCCTGCTGCATCGTGCTAAGACTCGCGGGCTGAGGGCCCAGCTCAGGGGTAGAGTGGAATGGAGGCTTGGAGGGAACCCCCCAAGACCCCACTCCACCCACCGCCCCATCGCCATCACCCAACAAACATGCCACCAAATTCTTCTTGGGCCAACTGTCAGGACAGTCCCGCCCCAAAACCGTGGCTAAACAGCGAAGACCGTAACAATCAATAGCCTGCAGGCGCTGTTCGGTCAAAGGTGTCTGCAAAAATGCCCGGGCATCCCTCTCTCCACTTATAACACTCCCCTCCCTAAACATCTGTTGTACTTGCTGGTTACTAGGCTGTACCGTGTTATCCTCCCCCGTAAATGATGAGTCATTAGACATAGTGCTGGTTATACAATTGCTGTTCATAAAAAAAAAGAAGTGCTTATTACTAATTGCAGTCTCGACTCACAAAATGTTAAAGATGCTTGAATGACTCTACTCTAGACACCCCCAACGAAACAATCTGCAAGTCCACCAATACAATAATGACACAATAAAAATTCCTCCAATATGCAAGACAATTCTAGCCAGCTCTACTAGGTAGCATAGAATAGTTCTCCAAAAAACATGTGATAGGATACTACTGAATCTTGTGCAAGGTCGCCATTTTGTTACGGCGGGATCGGCAATACATATTCGGGATTCTTGATCGTAGGACAGAAATGGCTTATGTGACAACGACACGCTCGATTCCAGTCCCAAATACTATATGCTCCAGACAACAAAAGCACCAACGCCCTACAGAGTTATCGTCTATGGTAACGAGGTACCTTAACTCGGCGAAAGTGTACAACAGGGGTAGGCTATGAGGCTAAACTCCCTCAGACATTTATAGGTTACGTTATTACTAAAGAAATGCAATACTCAAGAAACTACGTTAATATTAAGCCTCTAATAATGTAGAATAGAAGCAGGCTAAAGGTATGACAGTGAAATGCTAAATGACAAATGTACACGCCTACTTGAAAGCGCGTGCACTAGAATAACTGTCCCCTACTAACATGCACTAGCATGTAGCATACAAGATGTTCATGATCCAGTAGATACCTAATAATACACAATGGAAGGAACATAAATAGTAGTCACTTATTATAAGAATGAATCTATACTTGGAATAACTAAAAGGTTGCAGGCAACAGTACTGCGCCGGTAGCCTACTACCGCATAGGCTACTTCGCTTCTCTCACTCTGTCTCCCCTCTGAGTCCGTATGCGCCCTACGCAACAGAACTCCGGACACAGCAGCAAAACGACAGTGCAGTTAATTGATACATGAAAGTATTAATAGTGTTGTCTTGTGTGTGAGTAATGTGTATTGTAAAGTGTTATATACATAAACTTAAAGAGAGCTGCAATGCATAGTAAAATAAAGATATCACCCACTCATCATCCCCATGTGTTCTAGCTAGCAGGCCAAGTCACAGGAACAACGAGTCCCAGCACCGAAAGCGAGAACCCAGGAAAAGACTGCAGAGAACACAAGGACAGATAAATTACGTTACTCTACTATACCGGCACTACGAGCGAGCTGTAGTCTCTGGTACTGCACTCGCTCCTGGCTCGGTAGGCAAATCAAGGCTAAGTCCTCGCCCCTCTACAGACAACTCCTGGGCATGGTCGGGCTCTTACACATGGCACTAGTCTAGTCACAAATTGGATGATGAGCTGGGCATATAACTCGTGAACATGTAGAACGTTCACCAACTATCCTCATCAAGAAGATCGCTGTTCACATTAACCCCTTAAATCTAATACATGTAAATATATGCTTGTCCTAAGAGTAATACGAGAGGTGAGTGCTGAAACTCCTTTAGGACCTCAAGGGAAGGTTATGCATTTAAATAGAGAGAAGAATGAAATGAGAGTAATGTCGTCAGAGAGAAAGAGTGCAACCGTGAGAAATTGGGAGAGAGGGCAAGGGATGTTAGAATCTCAAAGGTTCTAGGCAACCTGATCATGGAACACACAGCGAGCCTCCAGGCAATGTGCAGTACGACAACATGGGCAACCCAGGCAGCATAGGCAATGGACTACCAACCCTGTCGCACCTAGCTATAAGCGCAAGGCTGCCAACCGGTCCATACGTCTGGCAACCACCACTCCGGCAGCGTGGCGCGTTGCTACCCTCTCGCTCTGAAAACCAACTCACTCTCTCTCTCTGAACTCCCATTGTCTTATCTATCAACTTCTCTATTGATACTACATATTAAATGGAAGGTCTCGACATGGCTTAAAACAAAACCCACCACTGGTTAGCACATGACGAGACCTTTGCAGAGATACAAAGAACATAGTTATACGTTGTCACACTCAATATAAGCAGCCAGCACGGTACAGCGGTACAGCGGTACCACACAGTGGCGGTACAGTGGAGTACCAAGGAGTACAATCAGGTTGCGTTGCCACGCACTGGGTGCGTCACACCAGGGAAAGAGAGAAAAGGAGAGAAAGATATAAAAACAAAAACGGTGACCCCCTTAAACCATGATGGCGTCACATAAATTAATCCATCTTCAGTCTAGTGTTCGATACCAGTTCAAAAGACTCCATAAATGTTGCCAGAAACAATGTTGACCATAGACATTTGACGATAAAAGCTCTCGTGTGATACCTTCCTTAATTTAAGGGGGGTTGTGGTTATTTTTTAGCCTATTAGATTATTGATTCATTTATTTTTTAGTTTCCTCTCTAGACATCCATCAAATTTAATTAAAAAAAAAACCTACAGTAGATCCCCGTTCTAGATAAATGTGTACATTTTTCGGTAGAAAAATGTCCCGGCCAAAGGCAGTTTCCTTTTAAAAATACAGGCTCGCTATTGCTCGCCATGAAAAAAATCGACACCTAAATGACATAAAATATTTAAACATTGACAAAGCAATGGGGCGAAAGGTCTTTAAATCGCCAAACTAATGGGCCGAACGACATCAAATCTTAAACCTAATGGGGCTAAACATGAGGAAAAAGGGGGAGCACAAAATCGACCCATCCCCCCGAAACTAAATCAAAACAAGTTCCCAGTGCGTCACGGTTAAGGGAGCCCACCTCGCTTCTTTTCTCTTTCTCTCCCTCTCTCTTTGGCTTGTATCAATTCGGCCCCATTCAGCCTACTGTTTTAAGACGTTTAGCCCCATCCAGGTGTCAATATTTTCCTGGCGGGCGGTAGCGAGCCAGCATATATATATTTTTGTTTTGACAGCAAGCTAATTTGTACTTTTTTCGATAGAAAAATTTCTCCGGCGAAGCCGGATTTCTTCATACAATGCTGGCTCGCTATCGCTCGCCAGGAAAAAATCAACACTTGAATGGGGATAAACGTCTTAAAACAGTTGGCTGAATGGATACAAGCCAGGGAAAGAGAGAAAAGGAGAGAGAACAAAACAAAGCCGGTGACCCCCCTTAGGGATAATCTAATGGACGCTCCCAAGTTATTCCTATTATTTTGCACTCAAATAATTAGGTTGAAAGTTGAAACCCAATTTTGTGCTAAGGGCTTTTGTGCTAAGGGCTTTTGTGCTAAGGGCTTTTGTGCTAAGGGCTTTTGTGCTAAGGGCTTTTGTGCTAAGGGCTTTTGTGCTAAGGGCTTTTTATATTGCTTTGGTTAAGGGGGGTCACCGGCTTTGTTTACCTTTCTCTCCTGTTCTCTCTTTCTCTGGCTTGTATCCATTCGGCCCCATTCAGCCAACTATTCTAAGACGTTTATCCCCATCCAGGTGTCGATTTCTTCCTGGCGAGCGGTAGCGAGCCAGCATTGTATGGAGAAATCCGGCTTCGCCGGAGAAATGTTTCTATCGAGAAATGTACAAATTTACCTTGCTGTCAAATAAAAATAGATATACTGTATATGGTGGCTCGCTAGCGCTCGCCAGGAAAATATTGACACCTGGATGGGGGTAAATGTCTTAAAACAGTAGGCTGAATGGGGCCGAATGGATACAAAGAGAGAGGGAGAGAAAGAGAAATAAAGCGAGGTGGGCTCCCTTAAAGTAAATAATGAAGAAGCTAATATAGAGTCTACTATCGGACAAATTATTCTTTCATTATGACTGTATTTTGTAGCATAGAACTCCTAATCGTAAAAAAAAAAAAAAAAAAAAAATCCAACTTAACCCCTTCTGTGCCGGCGACGTCTTTGCTATTTGATTTCAGGGATAATTAGCCGATTGTATGAAGCTTATAGGAAGGATATAGCCTATGGGAGCTAAAAAGATGAATTGAGACAGTCTGTAGCTTGTTATTGAGTAAACATCCTTCCTAAGCTGAACAAAAATCGTCTAATAATTGCCGGAATATAATGAAAAATTCATCACCGGTACGGAAGGGATTAAAATACGAACACACCGCAACATCATGTAGTGGCGATTTTCAGACCTTTAGCCCCATTTTTTGGCCAATATTAAGACCTTTCGTGCCATTTAGGTGTCGTATTTTTCCCTGGCGAGCGATAGCGAGCCTGTATTTGAAGAGGAAAAACAAATCACATGGAAATTGTAGCCGATGGGGCCGATATATTTGTTTGTGTGGCGCCCGGGTTACTCGACACTATCGGATTATGGCTTGTAATTCTTGGATAAACATATTCAAGTCAGTCACACAAAGTCACTCTGCACAGCATGAAATTAAGGGGGGTCACCGTTTTTGTTTTTATCTTTCTCTCATTTTCTCTCTTTCCCTGGCTTGTATACCCATTCGGCCCCATTCAGCCAACTGTTTTAAGACATTTATCCCCATCCAGGTGTCGATTTCTTCCTGGCGAGCGATAGCGAGCCAGCATTGTATGGAGAAATCCGGCTTCGGCGGAGACATTTTTCTATCGAAAAATGTACAAATTTAACTTGCTGTCAAAACAAAAACAGATTTATGCTGACTCGCTACCGCTCGCCAGGAAAATATTGACACCTGGATGGGGGTAAACGTCTTAACACAGTAGGCTGAATGGGGCCGAATGGATACAAGCCAAAGGGAAAGGGAGAGACAGAGAAAACAAAAGCGAGGTGGGCTCCCTTAAAGATATGGAATGGGTATTTAATTATAAGGTATACTACCGCTAACAATAATGGTATATAATTATAAGGTATACTACCGCTAACAATAATGGTATATAATTATAAGGTATACTACCGCTAACAATAATGGTATATAATTATAAGGTATACTACCGCTAACAATAATGGTATATAATTATAAGGTATACTACCGCTAACAATAATGGTATATAATTATAAGGTATACTATCGCTAACAATAATGGTATATAATTATAAGGTATACTACCGCTAACAATAATGGTATATAATTATAAGGTATACTACCGCTAACAATAATGGTATATAATTATAAGGTATACTACCGCTAACAATAATGGTATATAATTATAAGGTATACTACCGCTAACAATAATGGTATATAATTATAAGGTATACTACCGCTAACAATAATGGTATATAATTATAAGGTATACTACCGCTAACAATAATGGTATATAATTATAAGGTATACTACCGCTAACAATAATACTCGTCTGGTCTCGTAGGAAGCGCCTGTTCTCACTCAGGATTCACAAGCGCTTGACGTGGTTATAGATCGCATCGACATAATTATAGACCATCACAGACTATAACCCATCTCCTTGTTCAGGGGAGATGGTACAGTTGATTTTTCTTCGCTGATTGGAAATTGTGAACAAAGTAACCAATATGAATAAACCAAAAAAATCGAAATGTCGCCAGGCCAGGACAAAATAAAAACATAAATAAATTGCCAGTCGAAAATGCCGGTAAAATCGTTTATATGACTCCACCTATGCTGTAATTTATGTGGGGTAGGAACAGGGTAAATAGAAATAATGGTCCATAATAATTTACCCTACATAGGTATATTGATAGTAATAAATCCATCTAATATACGGGTAGGGAGATTAATGACTATCAATATACCCAATAATGGTATGTACCTGTACATATAATATAGTATATACAGTATGTACTTTCTCTTACAGTACATAGTCACTGTCAACGAAAAGTTTTGTTGGCTTGTTTGGATACATTTCGTTATCCCCCTAATTAAGGGGGGTTACCTGTTTTTTTTAATCTTTCTCTCCTTTTCTCTCTTTCTCTGGCTTGTATCCATTCGGCCCCATTCAGCAAAGTGTTTTAAGACATTTATCCTCATCCAGGTGTCGATTTCTCCCTGGCGAGCGATAGCGAGCCAGCATTATATAGAGAAATCCGGCTTTGCCGGAGAAATTGTTCTATCGAAAAATGTACAAATTTAGCTTGCTGTACAATATATATATATATATATATATACTGGTATATATATATATACTGGCTCGCTACCGCTCGCCAAGAAAATATTGAAACCTGGATGGGGTAAACGTCTTAAAACAGTAGGCTGAATGGGGCCGAATGGATACAAGCCAAAGAGAGAGGGAGAGCAAGAGAACAAAAGCGAGGTGGGCTCCGTTAAATGATGACGCAATATCTTCCGTTTATTCCGGCTATTAGTAGACGCTTTTATTCAGCTTAGGAAACATCTGTGAGAGTCACAGGGTTAAACACGATTGTCTGTACAGTCGTGGTCAGCAATTAGTTAGGATCAGTTTCGCTAGATTAGGATTGGCTTGGCTAGATGAAAATTAGTTTGTCTAGATTAGGGTTATTTAAGCTAGATTAGGATTATTTAAGCTAGATTAGGATTATTTAAGCTAGATTAGGATTATTTAAGCTAGATTAGGATTATTTAAGCTAGATTAGGATTATTTAAGCTAGATTAGGATTAATTTCACTAGATTGGGGTTGCTTTGGCTAGTATTTTATCTAACTTTTTTATAAAAATACCAACGAAGCATTTTGAACAACTGATAGCTTCAATTGTCATGATATAGATTTGCATAAGTCATTGTTCACTGTTTCGTTGTTATCGTAAAAGGGTGTGGAAAAAAAAAAAAAAAAAAGCATGTCCCTGACCTGGATTATATCCCTTTGGTTCTCAGATATCTCTCTTAAGGGGGGTCATCGTTTTTGTTTTATCTTTCTCTCCTTCTCTCTCTTTCCCTGGCTTGTATCCATTCGGTCCCATTCAGCCAACTGTTTTAAGACGTTTATCCCCATCCAGGTGTCGATTTCTTCCTGGCGAGCGATAGCGAGCCAGCATTGTAAGGAGAAATCCGGCTTCGTCGGACACATTTTTCTATCGAAAAGTGTACAAATTTAGCTTGCTGTCAGAACAAAAATATATATATGCTGGCTCGCTACCGCTCGCCAGGAAAATATTTACACCTGGATGGGGGGTAAACATCTTAAACCAGTAGGCTGAATGGGGCCGGTTGGATACAAGCCAAAGAGAGAGGGAGAGCAAGAGAAAAAAGCAAAGTGGGCTCCCTTAAGCTGCATATACCCGTTTAATGATTTACCGAAGGGGTTTAAATTAAGGAGTCACCTGCTTTTTTTTTATCTTCTCTCCTTTTCTCCCTTTCCCTGGCTTGTAATCATATTTGTAAGACATCGACATCGGGTTATCTTGCAACGATCATGCAACCGAAGGGGAAAATTGCCGAAAATGAGGTATTTTGGGGTTTTTTTCCCGTGTGTGAGAGGTGTAGGAGGCGAGAGAGGTATATGGTAGACCCCAGTAACTGCCGCGCGACCGTGGCGAGTGAACCAAGCTTGCCTGTCGTCCCTGCAATGCCCGGTCTCTCTCTCAGCACTCATAATAGCCTCAAAATGGTGCCTGTCATATGATGGGTGCCGCAGGATAGGTCAATTTTCTCTCTCCCGTCATATGACGGTCGCCGCGAGTTGAGGCTTAACTCTTTCAGTATTTGAGGACGCATTGTCGCATTACATTCTAGTCATTATGCGATTGTGCTCAATTTAGGTAGGATCTCTAGGAATCAAAGGTGTAAAAGTATCTCTATTATCTCTCTCTAGTTCCCACAAGCTCTTCCCAAGCTGAATAAATCGTCTAATGATAGCCAGAATAAACTGTCAAAACGCGTCATTATTCTGCAGGGGCTTAAGGGGAGGTTTTTAGTTTGTTTCCTACTCCTCCAGCAATCTTAAAATTTCACCCCCTTGACTCCCTTTGAAGACAGATTTGTACATTTTTCGGTAGAAAAATGTCCTGGCCGAAGGCCGATTACTCTTAAATTACAGGCTCGCTATCGCTCGCCAGGATAAAATCGACACCTAAATGGCACGAAAGGTCTTAAAATTGACAGAATGGGGCGGAAATTCTAAAAAAATCACCAAACTAATGGGGCAAACGTCTTAAAATCTCAAAAGCAATGGGGCTAGACATGAGGGAGAAAGGGGTCAAGAAAAAACTCCTTCAAGTGGAAATCTCCCTTTAATTCCGGTTAGGTTTGGCCAGGTTACGATAGGTCAGGAACAGTTTAGGATAATTACAACCGGAAAGGCTATGAATTTAGACAAAGCGATTTTTGGCGGATAGACAGCAAGTCGGCCTTAAGGGGGTCACCGACTTTTTTTTATCTTTCTCTCCTTTTCTCTCTTTCCCTGGCTTGTATCCATTCGACCCAATTCAGCCAACTGTTTTAAGACGTTTATCCCCATTAGGTGTCGATTTCTCCCTGGCGAGCGATAGCGAGCCAGCATTATATAGAGAAATCCGGCTTTGCCGGAGAAATTGTTCTATCGAAAAATGTAAAAATTTAGCTTGCTGTACAATAAATATATATATATACAGGGTGTTCCAGAAATATGTGCCGAAAATCAGGGGATGTATTCCTGACACATAATTGAATGTAAATCACTAAATGACCATATAAGCAAATATCAATAGTTGTCGAGTTACAGCACCTAACAGGTCTGCTTGAATGGGTTTTTACTCCGGGAATTGCTTGTAAATGAAACATTTACCAAGGACAACGTGATGTATTAACAAAATAAAACAGTATTTCCAGTATGACAATAACATTTACCAAGGACAACGTGATGTATTAACAAAATAAAACAGTATTTCCAGTATGACAATAACATTTACCAAGGACAACGTGATGTATTAACAAAATAAACAGTATTTCCAGTATGACAATAACATTTACCAAGGACAACGTGATGTATTAACAAAATAACACAGTATTTCCAGTATGACAATAACATTTACCAAGGACAACGTGATGTATTAACAAAATAAAACAGTATTTCCAGTATGACAATAACATTTACAGTAAATGTTCAAAATTCCGCCCTCCTTGTTCGATGCACGCTGCAGCCCGTCGCAGGAATGACTGACGCACGCACACGTCCGAAGACCCCAGGATTGTTTCGTACACGTGCCACGCTCTCCTCCACACGGCGCCACAATTCCTCACGGTTTGGGACGTCTGTAGCGTACATCTCGCCTTTAATGTGTTCCCACAGGTAGAAGTCCAGGGGAGTGATGTCAGGAGACCGGGGGTGGCCATGACACTGGGCCGCCTCGCCCAATCCATCGTCCGAGGCAGACCTCGGAGGTGCTGTAGCTCGAAAACTATTGAGAATTGCCAATATGGTCATTTCGTAATTTACATTCAATTATGTGTCAGGAATACATCCCCTGATTTTCGGCACATATTTCTGGAACACCCTGTATATATATATATATATATATATATATATATATATATATATATATATATATATATATATATATATATATATATACTGGCTCGCTACCGCTCGCCAAGAGAATATTGAAACCTGGATGGGGTAAACGTCTTAAAACAGTAGGCTGAATGGGGCCGAATGGATACAAGCCAAAGAGAGAGGGAGAGCAAGAGAACAAAAGCGAGGTGGGCTCCGTTAAATGATGACGCAATATCTTCCGTTTATTCCGGCTATTAGTAGACGCTTTTATTCAGCTTAGGAAACATCTGTGAGAGTCACAGGGTTAAACACGATTGTCTGTACAGTCGCGGTCAGGAATTAGTTAGGATCAGTTTCGCTAGATTAGGATTGGCTTGGCTAGATGAAAATTAGTTTGTCTAGATTAGGGTTATTTAAGCTAGATTAGGATTATTTAAGCTAGATTAGGATTATTTAAGCTAGATTAGGATTATTTAAGCTAGATTAGGATTATTTAAGCTAGATTAGGATTAATTTCACTAGATTTGGTTGCTTTGGCTAGTAGTATTTTATCTAACTTTTTATAAAAATACCAACGAAGCATTTTGAACAACTGATAGCTTCAATTGTCATGATATAGATTTGCATAAGTCATTGTTCACTGTTTCGTTGTTATCGTAAAAGGGTGTGGAAAAAAAAAAAAAAGCATGTCCCTGACCTCGATTATATCCCTTTGATTCTCAGATATCTCTCTTAAGGGGGGTCATCGTTTTTGTTTTATCTTTCTCTCCTTCTCTCTCTTTCCCTGGCTTGTATCCATTCGGTCCCATTCAGCCAACTGTTTTAAGACGTTTATCCCCATCCAGGTGTCGATTTCTTCCTGGCGAGCGATAGCGAGCCAGCATTGTAAGGAAAAATCCGGCTTCGTCGGACACATTTTTCTATCGAAAAGTGTACAAATTTAGCTTGCTGTCAGAACAAAAATATATATATGCTGGCTCGCTACCGCTCCCCAGGAATATATTTACACCTGGATGGGGGTAAACATCTTAAACCAGTAGGCTGAATGGGGCCGGTTGGATACAAGCCAAAGAGAGAGGGAGAGCAAGAGAAAAAAGCAAAGTGGGCTCCCTTAAGCTGCATATACCCGTCTAATGATTGACAGAATATATGGATGAAACTTGCCATCCAATACCGAAGGGGTTAAATTTAAGGGGTCACCTGCTTTTTTTACCTTTCTCTCCTTTTCTCTCTTTCCCTGGTTTGTAATCATATTTGCAAGACATCGGGTTATCTTGCAACGATCATGCAATCGAAGGGGAAAATTGGCGAAAATGAGGTATTTTGGGTTTTTTCCCCGTGTGTGAGAGGTGTAGGAGGCGAGAGAGGTATATGGTAGACCCCAGTACCTGCCGCTCGACCGTGGCGAGTGGACCAAGCTTGCCTGTCGTCCCTGCAATGCCCGGTCTCTCTCTCAGCACTCATAATAGCCTCAAAATGGTGCCTGTCATATGATGGGTGCCGCAGGATAGGTCAATTTTCTCTCTCCCGTCATATGTCGGTCGCCGCGAGTTGAGGCTTAACTCTTTCAGTATTTGAGGACGCATTGTCGCATTATATTCTGGTTATTATGCGATTGTGCTCAATTTAGGTAGGATCTCTAGGAATCAAAGGTGTAAAAGTATCTCTATTATCTCTCTCTAGTTCCCACAAGCTCTTCCCAAGCTGAATAAATCGTCTAATGATAGCCAGAATAAACTGTCAAAACGCGTCATTATTCTGCAGGGGCTTAAGGGGAGGTTTTTAGTTTGTTTCCTACTCCTCCAGCAATCTTAAAATTTCACCCCCTTGACCCCCTTCCAAGACAGATTTGTACATTTTTCGGTAGAAAAATGTCCTGGCCGAAGGCCGATTACTCTTAAATTACAGGCTCGCTATCGCTCGCCAGTATAAAATCGACACCTAAATGGCACGAAAGGTCTTAAAATTGACAGAATGGGGCGGAAATTCTAAAAAATCACCAAACTAATGGGGCAAACGTCTTAAATCTCAAAAGCAATGGGGCTAGACATGAGGGAGAAAGGGGTCAAGAAAAAAGTCCTTCAAGTGGAAATCTCCCTTTAATTCCGGTAAGGTTTAGCCAGGTTACGATAGGTCAGGAACAGTTTAGGATAATTACAACCGGAAAGGCTATGAATTTAGACAAAGCGATTTTTGGCGGATAGACAGCAAGTCGGCCTTAAGGGGGGTCACCGTTTTTTGTTTTATCTTTCTCTCCTTTTCTCTCTTTCCCTGGCTTGTATCCATTCGACCCAATTCAGCCAACTGTTTTAAGACGTTTATCCCCATTAGGTGTCGATTTCTTCCTGGCCAGCGATAGCGAGCCAGTATTGTATAGAGAAATCCGGCTTCGCCGGAGACATTTTTCTATCGAAAAATTTACAAATTTAGCTTGCTGTCAAAACAACAAATATATATGCTGGCTCGCTACCGCTTGCCAGCAAAATATTGACACCTGGATGAGGGTAAACGTCTTAAAACATTAGGCTGAATGGGGCCGAATGGATACAAGCCAAAGAGAGAGGGAGAGAAAGAGAAAACAAAAAGCGAGGTGGCCTTCCTTAACCCAATATATTCCGGAGGTGATCTTTAGGGACCAACGTTGTTTCGCCCCTTTAGTTTGACGATAATAATACGCTTCACCCCATTCAGGTGTCGATATATTCTGGGGCAGTGATAGCGAGTCTTCAAAATCGGGGAAGGTCTCCCTTTGACCAGGAATTTTTTTTTTACCGAAAAATGTATACGTGAATAGGGTTTGTGGAGTCTTTTTAATGTATATCTATTTTACTATATATATTAATATAATATGTTTAGCCTAGGGGTCAAACTAAATATATATTGCTCGAAAATAGTGCTGACATTCAAATCCCTCAACAATTATGAAACAAATACGCAATACAAACGTTGGACGAGCTTGGGGTGAAAAAAAAAAAAAAAAAAAAAAAAAAAAAAAAATCCAATATACAGTTCCCATCTATTGACTTGGTTGTGGGTCACCTCTCTCTCTGTTGTGTTCAGACATGTGGTTTGTTGACTTTATCTGAAAATACAGAAGAAAAATAACAGAGGATTTTCGGTTTGCATTGGATATCGTGGTTCAGAGCTGAGTGTATTTCCTGCTGGCCCATCCTGCGTGTGGGTGTTCAAGTGTTAAGGGGGTTGGTGCTTGTTTTTTGGTATATATACACACATATATATATATATATATATATATATATATATATATATATATATATACTGTATATATATATATATATTTATTTTTGAGTTTCCTCGCTAGACCTCCATCAAGCTTAAAATAACACCCCCTACACCCGCTTCCAAGATACATTTCCACATTTTTCGGTAGAAAAATGTCCCGGCCGAAGGCCGAATCCTTCTGAATTATAGGCTTGCTATTGCTCGCCAGGAAAATATCGACACTTAAATGGCAATGAAGTTTATAATATTGACAAATAAATGAGGCGAAAGGTCTCAAAATCGACAAACTAGCGGAACGAATGTCTTTAAATCTCAAAACTAATATGCTAAACTTAAGGGAGAAGGGGGTGCAGAAAAAGTGAGTACCTCCCCCTTAAGGTGGGTAAGGTGTGGTGTTTTGATTGGATTGCTATTGGCGGTTGTCATTGCTATTGGCGGTTGTCATTGCTATTGGCGGTTGTCATTGCTATTGGCGGTTGTCATTGCTATTGGCGGTTGTCATTGCTATTGGCGGTTGTCATTGCTATTGGCGGTTGTCATTGCTATTGGCGGTTGTCATTGCTATTGGCGGTTGTCATTGCTATTGGCGGTTGTCATTGCTATTGGCGGTTGTCATTGCTATTGGCGGTTGTCATTGCTATTGGCGGTTGTCATTGCTATTGGCGGTTGTCATTGCTATTGGCGGTTGTCATTGCTATTGGCGGTTGTCATTGCTATTGGCGGTTGTCATTGCTATTGGCGGTTGTCATTGCTATTGGCGGTTGTCATTGCTATTGGCGGTTGTCATTGCTATTGGCGGTTGTCATTGCTATTGGCGGTTGTCATTGCTATTGCCGGTTGTCATTGTTTTTCGTCATTGTCGAGCCATCTGTTTTGTTTTAACTTTGCCCCCTAAGCTAAGAAGATACCCTCAGGGTCAATAAAAAAAACTCAAAAAAAAAAAAATCCACTAAATCCACTTGAAGCTATATTTAAACATTTGTCGGAAGAACAATGTTGACAAAGGTTGACTTCCTCCAATATGTAAATTCGCTATTGCTCCCCCCACCACCACCAACAACAACAAAAATAAATAACAAATAAAGACACCTGAAGTAATCGTGTTCATATACAGTAAACAATGCAATTATAATTAGAGTATATAAGCCTGTAGTTAAACCCTTTTAGGATTATGAGGCCTGTTGACGGTGTATTCTGGCTATCAATAACATTTTTTATACGCCTTAAGAAGGAACTGTAGGAATTAATCCGGTAAAGACTGATCTCAATTAACCATCTGACTTATATAAACCCTTCCTACTCAGAATAAAATCGTCTAATGATAGCCAGAATAAACCGTAGCAAAGGCGACATATAATCCTCAAGAGTCGAGAAATGATGCCCCCCCCCCCCCCCCCACACTCTAGTAACTAAAGGGGGTGGCACGCGAGAGCTTTTATCGCCAACGTTCTAGGCTCAACATTATTTTTATCGGGATCTTTTGCACTTTTATCGGAAACTAGAGGGACGATAGATTGGATTAGATGAAAGATACAAAGTTTACCCCAGCCAGACCAGTGTTGAGGGTTTAATGTTAGCGGGAAAAGCGCTCTTGTGATAGTCATTAAGGAGGACAGGAACAAACGGGCTGTAAATGTCCACACCCAACTACAGTTTGACTCTTCCCAAATGGTAAAACTAAATGATGTACAGTCACGGCGGTAAGTCGTAGACCAGGGGCATACCAAAGCCCTAGCCACACATTGGCAGTAGGTTCAAACAATGTCCATGTTTGGTGGTTCAGCGGGCACGACTCCAGTGAAACAAGTGCATTTGTTTTGACAGCAAGCTAAATTTGTACATTTTTCGATAGAAAAATTTCTCGGATTTTTCCATACAATTTTGGCTCGCTATCGCTCGCCAGGAAGAAATCGACACCTGGATGGGGATAAACGTCTTAAAAGAGTTCGCTGAATGGGGCCGAATGGATACAAGCCAGGAAAGAAAGGAAAGGAGAGAAAGATAAAAAACCCAGTTGCATAATATTATGTAAGGTAATATCGTAAAATATACTATAATTAGGATTATTGTATTATGATTTTTTGTTTGTGGTTCCTTACGGTTGAAATGCTAGTTTATGTAATAACAATGATCAGACTATAACGTGTATTAAAACTCCAGACAATTGGCAGACTACATTATACAATATCCGATCTGTTCACGCGTGTTTGGAAGACATAATATTTAGTATTCTTGAATGGGACAATACAGGAATAACTGTTAAGAAATGGGCTTAGGTAGATCATATATTTAGAACATATTATAACAGATGGACAAAAACAGTAAGAGAATGAGAATCTAGAAATGGAGCTAGAGGAAGGGATAGACAGAGAACCAGATGGAAGGATGAAATTGGAAAGTTTGTAAAAGTAGGATGGAACGGGATAACATCTGACCAGTTAGAATAAAAACGTTTGGGAAAGGCCTTCGTCTTGCAGTGGACTAAGGATGATGATCAAGATGCTTATGAAATAACATATTTATATTATAATAATAAAGTAACTACAGTTAAGTAAAGAGACAAATAAAATAGTAATATCCTACCGTAGGTCAATTTACTTGTTTACAATAAACTCACGTGACAGCAGGTAATGGACAGTTTTACGACCGCTACACAACGTATCACCTAACAATTAAAATGAGACAACCCGGGGATATGGACGTAAATAAGGAATACATTAATCTCGTTTACACAGATCGTATACATATTTCATGGGGTAGCCATATATGGAAATAAACATTACAATTGGAAAACGATAGTGTTAGTGGTAGTTGGTTAAAACTAGGACTTCAGAGAAAATTAGGCCTTAGTTAAGTATCGTCTAACCGGCTAATCAGGACATTCAAATCTGGAGTCTCATTTGAGAAGCCCCGTCTCTTAAAATTAATCTTGGTTTGTGTTAGTACAATACTCTCTCTCTCTCTCTCTCTCTCTCTCTCTCTCTCTCTCTCTCTCTCTCTCTCTCTCTCTGTGTGTATAATTAATTAAAACAATATATGTAATGGCACTAACTTATACTAAACGAGGTCAGAACCCGGGCAATATATGGTAGTTTACATAAGATCACTATTGTGTTTCGTCATTCGCTTGTATTCGTCTCTATGACACATTATCCGTTGGTAGGGTCGACTATAAACCTTTCAGTGCGGGAGACGTCTGTTATATTTTATAGTAGTTATATTTAGACGATTTTATGCAGCTTTGGAAGGACCTGTGGTAGCTGTAAGGTCTAATTGTGATCATTTATAACCTTTTATTTGGTAGATATCCCTCCTAAGCTGAATAATATCGTCTAATGGTAACTGGAATACTAAAACACGGAAGTCAATTGCACGACAAGGGTTAACATCTAACTGCAGTCAGCATTATGCAAGGGACGTGGGTATTGAACATAACCCTGGTCTTCATCTTTGGTGTCAGTGGGCCTTAAGGTGAGGACATGGCAATTTACCGTCAGTAAAGAAAACTTCGACTATAGCTAGACTAAGTTGCAATATGGCGGCCTGTTAGTGAAAGGGTTGAGATAGCCACGAGAGAGAGAGAGAGAGAGAGAGAGAGAGAGAGAGAGATATTTACATAGATTTACATAGATTTACATAGATTTACATAGATACACTGGCCACACAGATCTTACGATCCCTGCGAGGTGACCAGGACTTAATCCTAATAGAGATAGCAACCCTAAGAGAAAGTGGAAGGAAAGGATAGCAAAGATGAAGGCTCTCTCCCCACCCTCCGCTCCCTCCGGCAATAATTATGCCGTACATGAAAATAGTTAGAAGTGAATAACCTTGCAGGGCTTGGAAATCGCCTGAAGGAATTGATAGTATAGTTAGAAATGGAAAGGTAAAGGCATGCACACCTTCATTTTTTTTTTTTTTTTTTCCTTTTTCTCTCTTCAACTGAAAACTTTTTCATTTCCGCCAGGTTCTCTTATCAGTGATCAGCTTCTACTGCAGACCAACTTTTCTGTGATATGTGTCTAACCTTTTTTTTAAATGTGTATATCGAGTCACTGTCAATAACTTCATTAGGGAGCTTATTCCACTCATTAATAATACTGTGGGTGAAGAAATGTTTAGTTATGTCTAGGTTCGCTTTCCTGCCTGTTAGTTTTAATTTTGTTTCCTCTTGTGGAACCTTCTTTGGCTATCTTAAATAGATTATTAGAATGTACGAGACAGAGACAGCCAGCCAGCCAGCCAGCCAGCCAGCGCACAGACGAGGACGAAGTGGTAAATAGTTTCAGAACATCAATTTATAACACACTTTGGAAATCTTTAAAATTGAACTAGTCATCCAGAAACCAAATTTGTTTATATGCATCAACAATATGTGTGCTTATTGCAGGGTTTGAATTTACATATGCACACACATTATTACACCCTATTTTATGTACTAATTTTGTTTCGCAATCATATGTGTTCTATTTTGTACACACGAATATTACAGTGTACGTATCTTTAACATTAAGGGGGTCAACGTTTTTTTTTTTATCTTTTTCTCCTTTTCTCTCTTGCCCTGGCTTGTATTCATTGGGCCCCATTCAGCCAACTATTTTAAGACGCTTATCCCAATCCAGGTGTCGATTTCTTCCTGGCGAGCGATAACGAGCCAGAATTGTATGGAGAAATCGGGCTTCGCCGGAGAAATTTTTCTACCGAAAAATGTACAAATTTAGCTTGCTGTCAAAACAAAAATGTGTATATGCTGGCTCGCTACCGCTCGCCAGGAAAAAATCGACACCTGGATGGGAGTAAACGTCTTAAAACAGTAGGCTGAATGGGGCCGAATAGATACAAGCCAGAGAAAAAGAGAGGAAAAAGGAGAAAAAAAAAAAAAAAGCCTGTGACCCCCCTGAACATTAACCGAATATAATGTTATATATCTTTCAGAGTATTAGGACGCATGTGATCACTTTACTCCAGCGACCATTAACCCCTTCTATATCGGTCATTAACCCCTTCTATATCGGTCATTAACCCCTTCTATATCGGTCATTAACCCCTTCTATATCGGTCATTAACCCCTTCTATATCGGTCATTAACCCCTTCTATATCGGTCATTAACCCCTTCTATATCGGTCATTAACCCCTTCTATATCGGCCATTAACCCCTTCTATATCGGTCATTAACCCCTTCTATACCGGTCATTAACCCCTTCTATATCGATCATTAACCCCTTCTATATCGATCATTAACCCCTTCTATATCGATCATTAACCCCTTCTATATCGATCATTAACCCCTTCTATATCGATCATTAACCCCTTCTATATCGATCATTAACCCCTTCTATATCGGTCATTAACCCCTTCTATATCGGTCATTAACCCCTTCTATATCGATCATTAACCCCTTCTATATCGATCATTAACCCCTTCTATATCGATCATTAACCCCTTCTATATCGGTCATTAACCCCTTCTATATCGGTCATTAACCCCTTCTATATCGGCCATTAACCCCTTCTATATCGATCATTAACCCCTTCTATATCGATCATTAACCCCTTCTATATCGATCATTAACCCCTTCTATATCGATCATTAACCCCTTCTATATCGATCATTAACCCCTTCTATATCGATCATTAACCCCTTCTATATCGATCATTAACCCCTTCTATATCGATCATTAACCCCTTCTATATCGATCATTAACCCCTTCTATACCGGTGACGTTCTTTTAGCTATATATTCTGGCAACTATTAGATTATTTTATTCAGCTTAGGAAGGACCTCTGACAAAGAATAGGCAACGACGTGCTACCTCAATTATTTTTTTTTAGCTACCACATAATTATCCTTATTAAACATCATAAAATCGTCTAAGTATTTCTGATATATAGTACAAAAGACGTCGCCGGTACAGAAGGGGTTAAGGGGGGTGGCCTGCTTTTGTTCTGTCCTTTTCTATCTATCTCTGGCTTGTATCCATTTGGCCCCATTCAGCCTACTGTTTTAAGACGTTTATCCCCATCCAGGTGTCAATTTCTTACTAGTGAGCGGTAGTGAGCCAGCATATTTTTAATTTTTGTTAGACAGCAGGTTAAATTTGTACATTTTTCGATAGAAAAATTTCTCAGGCGAAGCCGGATTTCTCCATACAATGCTGGCTCGCTATCGCCCACCAGGAAGAAATCGACACCTGAATGGGGATAAACGTCTTAAAACAGTTGGCTGAATTGGGCCGAATGGATACAAGCCAGAGAAAGAGAGAAAAGGAGAGAGAGATAAAAAAAGCAGGTGACCCCCTTAATGTAGCTCAATTATTGACAGGGTTAAGTGTGTTCTCCAATATAACAAAAAAATACTTAGACATGGTACTGGAGAGAGAGAGAGAGAGAGAGAGAGAGAGAGAGAGAGAGAGAGAGAGAGAGAGAGAGAGAGAGAGAGAGAGAGAGAGATAAAGAAAGAAAGAATGTAAGTAAGTAAGAGACAGAGAGAGAGAGAGAGAGAGAGAGAGAGAGAGAGAGACTGTCAACTTTATAAATCAGTGGACAGGTATAAATGTATGACAATCAAACCCTATGACAAAAGTTTGGCCATTTTACAACCCCAACCTATTCACCCACTCACACTTTTACCTCCACTTTAAGGGGGGTGACCTGTTTTGGTTCTGGCCTTTTCTATCTTGCTATGGCTTGTATCTATTTGGCTCCATTCGGCCTACTGTTTTAAGACGTTTATCCCCATCCATGTGTCAATTGTTTACTGGTGAGCGGTAGCGAGCCAGCATATTATTATTTTTTGTTTGACAGCAGGCTAAATTTGTAAATTTTTTGATAGAATTTTTAATGGATTTCTTCATATATTGCTGGCTGGCTATCGCTCGCCAGGAAGAAATCGACACCTAGATGGGGATAAACGTCTTAAAATAGTTGGCTGAATGGGGCCGAATGGATACAAGCCAGAGAAAGAGAGAAAAGGACAGAAATAACAAAAAAACAGGTCACCCGCCTTAAGCTGTGCTCTCTCTCTCTCTCATTTGAATTCCTGGTATTTTTGTTACTGCAGGCGCTTCCAATACGATGTATGCAAGTCGTAGTGCTTCCATGTGTTAAGGGGAGATTTCCACTTGAGGGATTTTTTTCTTGACCCCTTTCTCCCTCATGGTTAGCCCCATTGTTTTTGATATTATAAGACCTTCGCCCCATTAGTTTGGCAATTTTAAGAACTTTCGCCCCATTTCTGTAAATTTTAAGACTTTTCGTGTCATTTAGGTGTCGATTTTTTCCTGGCGAGCGATAGCGAGCCTGTAATTTAAGAGGAACCGGCCTTCGGCCGGGACATTTTTCTACCGAAAAAGTTACAAATTTATCTTGAAAGGGGGTCTACGGGCTGTGGCTGTAATGTTAAGCTTGATGGAGGTCTAGCGAACTAACTAAAAACCTCCCCTTAAGCCGCTGTCACACGAGCGCCTTTTCCGTCAATTATCCATGAGCAAGTTTTTTTCTCGTATAATTTCTGGAATAATTTCGGTAATTAGACTGAAAGTAGATTATGTTAACTGGCTGAATTCCGATAAAGTGTAATTTATTAAGTTTCCAGACTATAAAAATTGCTCGAAAAAGGGCTCGCGTGACTCCAGCTTTAGTTTGCAATATGCTATTATTATTATTATTATTATTATTATTATTATTATTAATATTATTTGTTTTATTTATTTATTTATTTATTTTTTTTTCTTTAGATTTTATTAATGTTATACCTTTATTCATGTTATACCTTTATTCATGTTATACCTTTATTCATGTTATACCTTTATTCATGTTATACCTTTATTAATGTTATACCTTTATTCATGTTATACCTTTATTCATGTTATACCTTTATTCATGTTATACCTTTATTAATGTTATACCTTTATTCATTCTGGATCAGAGATTACTATAACCTCTCTCCTGGGTTGAGCAATTATCGAACACATTAGATTGTATTGTAGCTCAACATATGGTTAAATAATAATTGGTGTAATATCGGTATCGTTGGTCTCTTATCACTATTAAACCTTATTATAATCGCCATCATCATTACTAGCATATCATCACTATTATCATCACCATTATCATCAGTAGCATCACCATTAATCATTGTAACATCATCATCAGCCTGAATTAAGGGAGCCCACCTCGCTGTTTTTTTCTCTTTCTCTCCCTCTCTCTTTGGCTTGTATCCATTCGGCCCCATTCGGCCTACTGTTTTAAGACGTTTACCCCCATCCAGGTGTCAATATTTTATTGGCGAGCGGGAGCGAGCCAGCATATATATATATATATATATATTGTTTATACAGCAAGCTAAATTTGTACATTTTTCGATAGAAAAATTTCTCCGGCGAAGCCGGATTTCTCCATACAATGCTGGCTCGCTATCGCTCGCCAGGAAGAAATCGATACCGGGATGGGGATAAACGTCTTAAAACAGTTGGCTGAATGTGGCCAAGGGGAGGTGTCGTGGAGTGGCCTGGTAATCCAAAGGTCCCGGGTTCAAATCCCGATGTATCAATGGGAAGATATTATTGGGATGGAATTTGTGCTGTACCTGGTATCAGTGCATTACCACAAAGCCCACCGAAACGTCAATAAAATACCCTCATTGTTCCCTGATTAAATAGCACTGTATGAATATTCCCATATTCAAAATATGATATAGGGGTGCAATGCCTGGTGAGTTATCTGCTCAACAGGTGGCGTTGTGTGTGTGTAAGTGTGAGAGTCCGAGTGTAGGGAGTGAGACAGTGAAGCACGGGAACGAGGTGGCTTCAGAGATGGGGTCGTTTCGGGCCATGAGTGAGCACCGTGCCTCATGTGAAGGCAAGATTGTGGTGGTTGTGGTGAAGGAAGAGGTCTTGGCTCTAAGGGAGGTTAATGTTAAACTTCAGAGGGAAGTGGATTTGATTAAAGACGAAAATCTAGCTTTCAAGCTTAGCCAAGAGGAAATAAAGTCAAGTAAGGGGAAAAGGGAGGAAGTTGATGAAAAATTGTATTCATGGCAGGTTGTTAAAAATACGGGTGGGAAAGTCACACTCAAGAAGCAGGATAGTAGAATAGGTATGAGTGTGACAAATACATTCTCTCCTTTGCGAGACGAATGTGAGGGAAAAGATAGTCAGGATAAGGGAGGGATAACCGAAGTGCCTGCCGCCGACTCAGCTCCAACCTCTGACGCTGTGCTACCTACCACCACCACTACCCCCACCACCACCACCACCACCAAGGGAGCTTCTGCCACCACCGGGGGTTCTCCAACTGCAGCTGCTGGATCCTCCCGAGGGAAAGGTAAGTCTGTGTCCCGAGAAGGTAAGTCTGTGTCGATTGTGGGCGACTCCATGGTAAGACATTTAGTTAGGGCTACCCGCACTAAACTTAGGAAGGTTGTGTGTCTGCCTGGCCATGGAGTTGGGAGGGTTTTAGAGAAGATGGACCACATCTTGGAAGATAGTGGAGATAACCCCATTATCTGTCTCAGTGCCGGGAGTAACGATGTTGGTAAGGGTAGAAGTGAGGAACTGCTGCAGCAGTATCGGGATGTGTTAGATAAAGTTAGGATGAAGGGAGGGATCCCTGTAGTACATTGTATCCTACCCAGAAGAGGAGTTCCCAAGGAATGGACATCCAGGGCGATTGGTGTCAATTGCCGTTTGGAGAAATATTGCAAAGAAAAAGCAATACCATTCATTGATAACTGGGATAGTTTCTATGGGAGAGATGGGATGTACGCAAGGGATGGGGTTCATCTTTCACGGTTAGGGGTTTCTACATTAGCTAGTTCTTTAGATAGGGTGGTTGTGGGGTTTTGAACAGAAATATTGAGAGTGTAAATGAGAGGTTAAATGGAACAATTTTAGCGTCAGGCGAAAGCGATAAGGATATTCAGTCCCATGCTAAAAATGATGACTATAATGCAAATGATAGTAGTGATGGTGCAACGGAAGATGGAAATGTCGCTAAAAACAAAGGTAAATTAGGTATAAAGAAAAGAAGTAAATTGAGAGTATATTACACAAACTGTAG
>JBAKBP010028644.1:17500-28276 GCA_037953745.1 Lithodes maja | reverse complement strand
GGGGGGGGAGAGCACAAAATGGGGGATCCACACCGAGACGTGTTTACGGGTAAGCCAGCTTGCCCTTGAGAACCCTCCTGCTGCATCGTGCTAAGACTCGCTGGCTGAGGGCCCAGCTCAGGGGTAGAGTGGAATGGAGGCTTGGAGGGAACCCCCCAAGACCCCACTCCACCCACCGCCCCATCGCCATCACCCAACAAACATGCCACCAAATTCTTCTTGGGCCAACTGTCAGGACAGTCCCGCCCCAAAACCATGGCTAAACAGCGAAGACCGTAACAATCAATAGCCTGCAGGCGCTGTTCGGTCAAAGGTGTCTGCAAAAATGCCCGGGCATCCCTCTCTCCACTTATAACACTCCCCTCCCTAAACATCTGTTGTACTTGCTGGTTACTAGGCTGTACCGTGTTATCCTCCCCCGTAAATGATGAGTCATTAGACATAGTGCTGGTTATACAATTGCTGTTCATAAAAAAAAGAAGTGCTTATTACTAATTGCAGTCTCGACTCACAAAATGTTAAAGATGCTTGAATGACTCTACTCTAGACACCCCTAACGAAACAATCTGCAAGTCCACAATACAATAATGACACAATAAAAATTCCTCCAATATGCAAGAAAATTCTAGCCAGCTCTACTAGGTAGCATAGAATAGTTCTCCAAAAAACATGTGATAGGATACTACTGAATCTTGTGCAAGGTCGCCATTTTGTTACGGCTGGATCGGCAATACATATTCGGGATTCTTGATCGTAGGACAGAAATGGCTTATGTGACAACGACACGCTCGATTCCAGTCCCAAATACTATATGCTCCAGACAACAAAAGCACCAACGCCTACAGAGTTATCGTCTATGGTAACGAGGTACCTTAACTCGGCGAAAGTGTACAACAGGGGTAGGCTATGAGGCTAAACTCCCTCAGACATTATAGGTTACGTTATTACTAAAGAAATGCAATACTCAAGAAACTACGTTAATATTAAGCCTCTAATAATGTAGAATAGAAGCAGGCTAAAGGTATGACAGTGAAATGCTAAATGACAAATGTACACGCCTACTTGAAAGCGCGTGCACTAGAATAACTGTCCCCTACTAACATGCACTAGCATGTAGCATACAAGATGTTCATGATCCAGTAGATACCTAATAATACACATGGAAGGAACATAAATAGTAGTCACTTATTATAAGAATGAATCTATACTTGGAATAACTAAAAGGTTGCAGGCAACAGTACTGCGCCGGTAGCCTACTACCGCATAGGCTACTTCGCTTCTCTCACTCTGTCTCCCCTCTGAGTCCGTATGCGCCCTACGCAACAGAACTCCGGACACAGCAGCAAAACGACAGTGCAGTTAATTGATACATGAAAGTATTAATAGTGTTGTCTTGTGTGTGAGTAATGTGTATTGTAAAGTGTTACATACATAAACTTAAAGAGAGCTGCAATGCATAGTAAAATAAAGATATAACCCACTCATCATCCCCATGTGTTCTAGCTAGCAGGCCAAGTCACAGGAACAACGAGTCCCAGCACCGAAAGCGAGAACCCAGGAAAAGACTGCAGAGAACACAAGGACAGATAAATTACGTTACTCTACTATACCGGCACTACGAGCGAGCTGTAGTCTCTGGTACTACACTCGCTCCTGGCTCGGTAGGCAAATCAAGGCTAAGTCCTCGCCCCTCTACAGACAACTCCTGGGCATGGTCGGGCTCTTACACATGGCACTAGTCTAGTCACAAATTGGATGATGAGCTGGGCATATAACTCGTGAACATGTAGAACGTTCACCAACTATCCTCATCAAGAAGATCGCTGTTCACATTAACCCCTTAAATCTAATGCATGTAAATATATGCTTGTCCTAAGAGTAATACGAGAGGTGAGTGCTGAAACTCCTTTAGGACCTCAAGGGAAGGTTATGCATTTAAATAGAGAGAAGAATGAAATGAGAGTAATGTCGTCAGAGAGAAAGAGTGCAACCGTGAGAAGCCGGGAGAGAGGGCAAGGGATGTTAGAATCTCAAAGGTTCTAGGCAACCTGATCATGGAACACACAGCGAGCCTCCAGGCAATGTGCAGTACGACAACATGGGCAGCCCAGGCAGCATAGGCAGGCGGCAATGGACTACCAACCCTGTCGCGCCTAGCTATAAGCGCAAGGCTGCCAACCGGTCCATACGTCTGGCAACCACCCCCCCCGGCAGCGTGGCGCATTGCTACCCTCTCGCTCTGAAGCCCAACTCACTCTCTCTCTCTGAACTCCCATTGTCTTATCTATCAACTTCTCTATTGATACTACATATTAAATGGAAGGTCTCGACATGGCTTAAAACAAAACCCACCACTGGTTAGCACATGACGAGACCTTTGCAGAGATACAAAGAACATAGTTATACGTTGTCACACTCAATATAGGCAGCCAGCACGGTACAGCGGTACAGAGGTACCGCACAGTGGCGGTACAGTGGAGTACCAAGGAGTACAATCAGGTTGCGTTGCCACGCACTGGGTGCGTCACAGTATGTATGTATATTTGTATGCAGAAGTTCATTATGGGACTCAAATGTGGAGGGGGATGACTCAGACCGCTTATTACACCTACACTGACATGTATGTATGTATGTATGTATGTATGTATGTATGTATATTTGTATGCAGAAGTTCATTATGGGAGTCAAATGTGGAGGGGGATGACTCAGACCGCTTATTACACCTACACTGACATGTATGTATGTATGGTATGTATGTATGTATGTATGTATGTATGTATATTTGTATGCAGAAGTTCATTATGGGAGTCAAATGTGGAGGGGGATGACTCAGACCGTTTATTACACCTACACTGACTCTTATGTATATATGTATGTATATATCTACTGACTGTATGAATGTATGATGTGTGTATGTATGTATGTATGTATGTATGTATGTATGCAGAAGTTCATTATGGGAGTCAACTGTGGGGGGGAGTACTCAGACCGTTTATTACACCTACACTGACCTTTGTGTGGTCTTTGTTATCACTATTATGTATGTATGTTTATGTATGTATAATGTATATATGTATGTATGTACCGGTATGTATGTATGTATGTATGTATGTATGTATGTATGTATGTATGTATGTGTGTGTGTGTGTGTGTGTGGTGTGTGTGTGTGTGTGTGTGTGTGTGTGTGTCCTTAAAAGAGTATTTGTCGCTAGAGCAAGGCAGTTATCCTCTCCATTTTTTCTTTTTTTATTGTGTCGCTAATTATATGGTTCCTGCATGTCATCGTCTAGAAGTTGTTAAAAAAATATATATATTGTCACTCGTTAACTTGGTCACACAGAAAATACATGTAGCCTGTTGATATATTATTTTTATTATTATGATTATTATTATATTATTATATATTATTATTATTATTATTATTATTATGTCATTATTATTATTGTTATGCCGGGTTATAAACAACTTAGCTTATTTGTTGGTCTTTACTCAAATCCAACTATGGACTTTTAGACTCGATATTCTCTCAACAGGGTCACGTCGAACACGTTCTTACTCACAAATTAGGTACTCAATCAGGTTACGATGAACACAATAAATACACACAGGTAATTATACACTCTTATTTATTCAATGGGCATATAGACATGGTTGAATACTCCTTGACTACTATGAGGGAATAGCAAGAAATATGGAGGCATTGACATACACAAATGACAGGTACTTTGCACATATAAATAGGCCGAAAGTGTGGAGAGATGATTGCCGTACTACTCTAAAGAATAGTCAGTGATCAAGTACTAATGGGTATCACACACAAAGGTCGGGCAAGAACATACAATGAACATAAATCATAGGATAATATTGTAATGGAAGTATGCAATAAAAATCAGACAAACATAGACACATAAGATAAAACCCTTGATAATAATATATATGAGAGTCGTGTATCTACTGTGAATTATTCTGAATAAGGTTTCGGGCAGGGTGAATGAAATCTATGATTGTGCGTCAATAAGGTAGGGCAGAGTAAACGGGAAAGTGAACGAGGGGGTGCTGGGAAGACGCTCATGCTGGGGTCACACATTCACGTATATCGCTCCCGTATGCTCCCGTCAGGCGTGATCGCCAATTTTGTGTAATGACGGGCGTAGTCCGGCCGTGTACACCCGTATAGAGGAAGACTATTGCACTACCCGACATACGTACCGTAACGGGGCCAGTGTTACGTCAGACGTAATGTAGTCGTATGGAGCTACGTACGTGCTTGCGACTTGCGTAAGCATGTCCCCGTTAGTCCGCCTGGGCTGCCCGATTTGCGGAACACAGGCCACGCCCATGGCTACGCCCCCACAATACCTACGTAGCTGAGGCCGTACGTCTTGTGAGTTTGTAGGCATTACGTGGACCGTGTCCGACAATCGTAGGCACACCCGTCTGTCCAAACACAGACAAAGACAGTCTTTGTCAACCACGTAGGTCTGGGGTTGGAATCTGGGAACTACAAAAGGGCAGGAATGGCCACACCATTCCCATTCCCAGTCCTTCATCGGCACCATGAACAACATCGCGGAATTCATCCTGGAGGAGTTCAATTTTGTGAACTCCCTTTATAGAGGAAAGACCATTCACCCACTGAGTGCCAGCCAATTTTGACGGTGTGCTTCTGCCAGTGCCAGAGTTTTTTTTTTTTTTTTGGCTAAATCTATCAAGTTGGAGAGAAGAGAAGGATAATGGTAAAAAAACACTCCCCTTGTCCATTTTCGCCAGAAATCAGGTCCCCGATGGTCCCGAAAGTAGCTGAAAAGACACTATAGACTACAGAGACTTTTATGGTATCGGAATGTATGGGTGGGAGGGTGATGGGAGGGGTGGTTTTCGGGTTGGTTGGGGGAAGGTAGAAGGGTAATTGACTTGTGTTACACATTTATGAAGCCGATTGGTGAGGTAGTTTCGCCACCACGGATTTTCCTTTTTTTCCTTATCTTCGTACGGATACGCTGGAAGTAGGTGGTGGGAGGCGGTTGGGGGTGTGGTGGGGGGAAGGCAGAAGGGTAAGGGACTTGTCACACAAATATGGAACCGATTGGTGAGGTAGTTTCGCCGCCACAGATTTTCATTTTTTTCCTTATCTTCGTACGGATACGCTGGAAGTGGGTGGTTGGAGGTGGTTGGGGGTGTGGTGGGGGGAAGGCAGAAGGGTAAGGGACTTGTCACACAAATATGGACCCGATTGGTGCAGTCGTTTCGCCGCCACAGATTTTCCTTTTTTTTCCTTCTGACGGGACCGACAGTCAACGAGTGGGTGGGAGGAGGGATTTGAGATTTTTGTGGTGGGTAGCCTAAAGGGTAAGGTACATGTGGTAAAAATATGAAAGCCATAGGTGCAGTCGTTTCGCTGCTACGATTTGTTTTCGGCAGGGTGCAGAGGGTGGCAGGGTTGGCTTGTTGGTTGCTGCTCCGGTGTGGTGAGAGGTGTGACGGAGTGTCCCCCGCTGGTCCCCCGTGACCCCACCATACAACGTGCCGCATCTTCCCGCCGCCAACACGTAGTGTGGCGGTGTTGCCAGATGCGGCCGGACTTACTTTCACTTTCACGTTTTACGTGAACATTGTACGATTGGCGGAAGAAACTTACGTTTTACCTGTCTAGCTGCTACGTTTTACGTGGCTGCACCCGTAATACGTAGCAGCTAGACAGGTAAAACGTATGCATTCCCAACTTTTTACATACGTGAGCACGAGCCCCGTATCCGATTCGAAATCCAAAGGATACCGGGCGACCTTGGCCGCACCAACCACCTACAAGACCAGCGTGGCTACACCCGCCATGCGTACCAACCCCCACGACTAGACACAATTTCATTTAAGTTTTGCGTACTAAGCCCTTACGTTTTACGTTTTACGTATTCGGTTGCCAACTACCAATAAACCTTCGTACGGAGCATACGGGAGCATATACGTGAATGTGTGACCCCAGCATTACTCGCGGTTGGTGGGGAGCGAGGGGAGTACAAAGGAGTACAAAGGAGTACAAAGGAAATCGAGCAACAACAGATCTAGTGACCCTTCTAGGCTGCTTGTCCTCCAAAACACTGAGGATCAAGTGTCCAAACAGTGGTTTAGGGTGGGTAAGGCAACATTGGAAAGAGAACTACTGCCCTGCCACTAACGTGGCAGGACTAGGAAGTTAGTAGGGGACATATGGGTTAGTAACTGAGGGGAGGATAAAATAAAGTTATTCATTTACAAACGCAGTCAGTCGCGGGTTTGATGCGAGATATTTGTCTAGGCGGAGTTTAAATGAATCAACGGTTCAACGAGGGGGGGGGGGGGGAGATTTAAAGGGTCACGCACACGGATTAGTTTGGGCTAGGTAGGTCGCTCAAGTCATATGTTTGACTGCGATGATCCGAAATAGTAAATACAGTTAGTGCGATCTTATTGTATTGTTATATTGTATTGTTATGTTATGTATTGAACTTCAAAGGAGAGAGGAAGTGAATTATTTTTATTATTAATGATATACTTATATTATCAGCACGATTAATTATTTCTTATATGCAAAGATAATGTCAAGGGTCGAGGAATTCAGATTTAATGATTTACATCTACTGAAGTATACTCTCGAAGGTTGGAACTAGCCCAACTGAATCAGGCAATAGTTTGATTACGGTAGATTAGAGGATGCGTCAACAAATTAGCGTATACGAGTAGTGACAATAAGACTACAAGGTAAATATGGCGTACACGACGAAGTTGTACTTAGATGGAAATACCTGATAAGGTATGAAGGAGGTCTGAACTGGTTAACAGATTCCTATATGGAATACAGAACAATCGGCGTTGTATTCGAGTTGGTGAAATAATTAGACAATGGATCTACACAGAAACTAGAATTCCTAGACGAGTAGGATCGAAATTATCTATTTCATAAGAGAATAAACTAATACGTTATTCACCAATTTTACTATTAACGCACACCAAAACAAAACGTAATAGGGGGGAAACTGAGTTTTAAAAATAGGTATGAAATTGAGCGTAGGTTCTAGGTAAAAGTGAGGGTTTTTAGAAGGGAATCAATTCACAGTATATACTTCAGCTTCAACTTGGTACACACATAACATAGAATGGACATACACAAGGAAAATCTGTGAGTATTCGGCTTGATTATGAAATTAAACTATTATGTAACGTATGCGTAGAATGAAGGTTGATTATGAATTTGGCAGAGAAATTAACACTAGATCTTGGGCACAGATCTACACAAGGTTTAATTTGGTTTCTAAAGGATTAATGCATTCGCAATAAATGAAGGATCTTAGGCACAGATCAAGCACCGAAAGTAACAATGAATATTCACATATTTTACCTTACCTTCACATCAATAATCACAACGTAAGACACTCAGACACTTAGGGGGAGCTGGGGGGGGGGGGGGTTTTGAGGTTCGAAAACAAGTTGTGGTCGACGTAGAGCGTAGATTCGCCTGGCCAGACTTCAGGGCTGCTTCGCACCGTCAGGAATCCCACGTTCAGACGTCAGAGGCACACATCAGGGCTCGTTGTAGGCTCGAGGGGAAGGGAATGCAGTTGCCACTTTTAGTTAGATGCTCCGGACTTTTCAGATTTAAGAACATTACCGAGGTGGAAGTGCTTGCTTTCTCAACAATTTCGTTGAGTACATGTTCAGATATTTTCTGAGCTTCAACTTATAATAATTCAATGTTAAAGGGATACAGTGAATCGTTGTGACATCAATAGTGAAGTAAATACTTAACTTAAAAATACATGGTAGTTATCATAAGGTACCTAATAATTTAAACTATTTTATTTAATACTCCGGGAGGAAGTTACTAAGTCTAGGAAGGATATAATAACAGTTCTGGTGATTATATTATAATTGGGGGTTATTTGTGAATCCGGAATAATTCTGGTCTTCTCTATGTTCCTGGGTTGGTCCAGAGTTCTTCGTAACAGTCTTGTATTGTAGATTCTAATATCCCCACTTATGGGGAGGCTGAAGGCTCCTGAGCCCAGATATCAACATTTCTAATTATTGTGTTTGTATTCTATAATGCTTCTTTCAACATAGGAGAATAGCATAGGAAGGAACAAAAAAACATATCGCATCCATAACCCCCGGGCCGAGGGTTCGATCTCGACCCCCGAAAAACTTAAAAAATTTCTTTCTCTCTATCTATCTATTGCCCGACGCCGTGATCCCCGAAGGGGTGGCCACGAACGAACCGCCCCCATGCACCTCTGTCCCCAGTCAGTCGACGCCCCTCCTCCCAACCAGCACCGCCTTCGTTCATGTAGTTCCTCACTCCATCCTTCCACCTCATATTCGGTCTACCTCTCCCCCTCTGTCCCTCCACCTCGCTCTCGTACACCCTCTTAGTCATTCTCTCGCTTTCCATACGTTCCATATGGCCGAACCATCTCAAGTTGTTCCTTTTCACACTTTCCAGCACATCTACCTCCACACCACACCTCCTTCTTACTTCCTCATTAGTCTGTCTATCCCTCCATGTAACTCCGCACGCACTCCTTAAGTAATTCATTTCCACTTCTCTCACTCTTGGTCTGAGTCTCTCAACCAACGTCCATGCTTCGCTTCCGTAAGTCAGTGTCGGGATTACCACACTGTCATGCAAGGACTTCTTCACTTCCATACTGACCACCCTATTTCTTGTTACTGCTTTTAGCGTTCCTACAACCCTCTTCCCCTGCTGTACCCTCTCCCGCACCTCTTCATCCATAGTCCCATCTTTACTCAACACACTGCCCAGATACTTAAAAGAGTTGACGATCTCCATAGCCTGACTGTTCAGCTTCACCTCACAAAATTTCTTTCAGCCATCCAAAATTTTTGTTTGTGTCTGTAGTCTAAAGGGCTGCTGTAAGCAATAGAAATGATCATATGAGGGCATAAATGCCCCATATGACATCCCTAGGGCCCCCCCAAAGGGCCCCAAAATCATGGATTTTGGTACACATTTGTCTCATAAATTCTTAGAACCATGCCCCTGACGAAATTTTGTTTAGTCATTACTCTCGATCTTCTATGTGCGCGCTATGATAGAAAACGGAAGCTTAGGAGGACAAACTATTTTTTCTTGCCCAAAATAAATTTTCTGTGGTGAAAATTTTCAATTTTAGTTTGCCAGAGATGATATTTTGGCACTTACAAGCTCCTCTACTTTTGTGTTTATGGCTCAAATTCATTCCCCTTCCACACACTACATATAGGACTATATAGCTACTGGAAAATCCAGAGATAATGGCATTATCTCACATATTTGTCAAGATTCGACATTGTTTAGGTTGAAATGTTGGCTAAAAAAACATATATATATATATAATATATATATTATGTAGTTTTTTTAGCCCCTTCTACTATGCAATATGGTAACTTTGGTTCATTTTCTTACAGGGGATGCAGGTAGAGTACGCCATGCAAAGGTTGCGGGAAATTTGAAAAATTTTGAGTGAGAAGAGGATTTTTACAAATATTTCAATGAAATTCTGCGCCCGCGCTCGCGTGCACATAGAGAGCTGATTTTTTCAGCGAGTCTTCGTATTTCCATTTGTAATAAGATGGTATAAGTGAAGAAAAACACTATCTCTTACACAGGCTGACTTGGGGTCAAGACTGCAGCCTCCCCTTATGTCGGTAGCACTCAGGTCTTTGATGTGGAATTTGCATAAACATTTGTTCTGTGTACTGCAAATCTGGCTGCTGGTGCAATGAAGGTTGGTGATTGGTGGGGAGGGTTTGAAACCTGGATGGTGATTGGCTGACCTTTCCTCTTTTTTAATAGGAGTGACTGACCTACAGTAGGTGACCCATCTCCTTGGTAGACAGAAAACAGGAATGACCAGGTAAAATGGGGTACTCCTCTGTTTTTCGATTCTCCTCATCATGGGGGACTGGTATGGAATGGTTTTTGGTTGTTTATGTCTTCGTTTGTCCTTCCTACTCACCTGTAGGCTGGCAATCCTACAGGTGTTTCCCAACCCCGTTCTATCCAACCCCGTCACTTCACCACATTCGTTGAAGAAAAAGTCGCGACCTCGCGATTTCAGAATGTAAGTCCGGGTGGTGGAGTTTATGAGAATGGGGTTTAAGTGTTGGAACGTTAATAGCCACATGGTGGTCGGGTACATCAGCAGGGGTAGCGATGCCCAAGTCGGATGTGTACAGGTAGTAGCCGTTTGGATTCGGAGGCTTTCTGTACTATCTGTAGGGGTGTTTTCATTACAGTACTGCTCAGGCTATCTGAGAGGAGTACACTGTTTATCTTCATGGCTGTGGAGGGGGTCGAAGTAGACGCTGCAGTGGCTGAGGGTGGTCGGTCAGCAGGAGGAGTTGTGGTGGCTGCAGGTCCTGTGGGGTGAGTGGCTGGTGAAGGGTTGGGCTGGAGTGTTGTCGGGTCAGGTGCTGGGGTTGACCTCGCCATAGGGGTCGTGAGGATCCTTGGCGTAGGCGAGGTAGGTTTTGGGGAGGGCCCTCTTTCGTAGGTAGGCCTGAAGGTCGGCGCCATCGTTGAGGTGGCTTCACACGTCAACCAGATCTTGTATTATAGGTAGGATTAGAATGAGAAGGGATTAGTGATGTTGGAGTCACATGAGGGTGTGGTGATGGTAATAAGGCAAATGGTGATAAGGAAGAACTGGGTGACTGTGAAACTTTTCTAGACATGCTGGGTATCTTATAAATACGATAGGGTATGACTCTTTTGTGATACCGTTCGTCACTGAGATGTCACGG
>JBAKBP010028644.1:0-15000 GCA_037953745.1 Lithodes maja | reverse complement strand
GGCGGCGGCGGCGGCGGCGGGGCAGGAAGTAAGGCAGAAGTAGAGACCTGGAGGTGTTGGCCTGTGAGAGAGACAAAGGAAGAAGAGCAGATGACATGACGACGAAGAAGAAGAAGAAGAAGGGGTAGAGAAAGAAGAAAAAAAGGAAAGAGGAAGAGGAGGAGGTAAGGCAGAAAGAGTGGAGACGTGGAGGTGATGATCCGAGAAAGAGTGGAGACCTGGAGGTGATGATCCGTGAGAAAGGCAACGGAAGAGCGAGCAGATGACGTGATGAAGGAGAACGGAAGAGATAGGAAACGCTCTATAGTTTATTTGTAAGTTAACCCCTTCTGTACCGGTGACGTCTTTGGTATTTTTTTTTAGCTACATTTAATTTTTTTTATGAAGCTTAGTAAGGGTATATGGTAACTACAAGGATTATTTGAGATTGTGGTACCAGGATAACAGACTAAAGGTGGCCATGTTTTTCTTTCTGAGCGTCCCCTTCGTCCATGTTCTGTGGTGTGGGAGTAGCTTATATATTGGAATTCTTATTTTGGGGTATACTGTATGTCCTTCTGGTTTATATATATATATATATATATATATATATATATATATATCGGAGAGAGGAGTGTTCCTTGGGAACCGTATCTTCAGCAGGAATAGAAGAACAAAGTACGCTACGAGCAGTTCCATACTTTATTATCAAACGTTTCGACATCACACTGGTGTCATCTTCAGTGGTCTACAAATCAAAAGATAATATTACAAATATGAAAGCTTTAAAGCTTATTGAAAATAATTAGAACATAACAAAAACAAAAACAAAATATATATATGGGGCAGAATGATAAGGTTAATACAAAGGAGGAGTAATTTAAACAAAGTTAAGCGGGTGCGATGATACAGTAGAGTTAAGGGAGGGTTTTAATTTTGAAATATAGAGGGATTCTAAAACTCTAATATCAACACGTTGACAGGAATCCAAAATATCAAAATGATCCTGTTTCACACCAAAACCACAAGATATAGCGTGTTCCCGTACAGCTGAGTAAGAAGGCGACTTGAAAGGCAGACCTGTTCTACTAGACTGACCTATGTGCTCGTCAATTCGTGTTTTGAAAGCTCGGTATGAGCTTCCAATATACCCTGCCTGGCAGCTAGGGCAAGCGAACTTGTAAATAATTGACGAACGAAGGTCAGTGGGTAGTCGATCTTTAAACTTAAAAAATGAACCAATTTTAAATGTATTCTTATGAATGAAGCTGAAAGTAATTTGCGGGTAAAATTTGAGCAAATATCTTCTTAAATTATTTTCTATTTTACTCGAGACTTCGCCTAGGTAAGGAATGACTAAAAATATCTCCTCCTTTCTAACTGTCGGAATACTATGTTTTGGTTGGTAAATTCTACACAAATAATTATTTACAATTTTATAAAAGATGTTGGTGCTATAACCATTCTTAACAAAAAAGTCTTTTAGAAACATAATTTCCTTATGAAATAATTGGTAACTGGATGTGAGTGAGTAGGCTCTGTGAAGCAGTGTCTTTATCGCATTAATCTTGAATTTATTTTGACAATAGCTAAAAAAACTCGTCCCTAGTCCCGAAAACGTACCTTTACGGAAAATTGAGAAGAAAAGTTTACCATTGATTTTCGTGATAAGTATATCTAAAAAAGCAAGTTTATTTTCGGATTCGGTTTCCATTGTGAACTTTATATTCTTATGTTTTGCATTTATATAATCAAAAAAGAGTTGGGCGTGACATCCTTGAATATTACTAGCGTATCATCAACGTACCTCCGGTACAATAAGGGTTTAAAATTAGATGGGCATTGATCAAGCCAAATTTGTTCCCAATAGCATAAAAATACGTCAGCTAAGGTAGGGGATAGGGGGGAGCCCATCGCGGTACCATCAATTTGTTTATAGAGCTCACCGTTAAATATAAAAAGACCGTCTTTAACACACAATGAGATTAAATTTGTAAAAATACGTTTACTCATACACATGAATGTATCTACGCCTTCAAAAATTAAGTTTGTTATGTTCTAATTATTTTCAATAAGCTTTAAAGCTTTCATATTTGTAATATTATCTTTTGATTTGTAGACCACTGAAGATGACACCAGTGTGATGTCGAAACGTTTGATAATAAAGTATGGAACTGCTCGTAGCGTACTTTGTTCTTCTATTCCTGCTGAAGATACGGTTCCCAAGGAACACTCCTCTCTCCGATGTACTACGAAGAAGGTATGGACAGCCGGCACTACAGAAATTTAGAAAATATGAAAGATCCTCCAAAAAACTAGCAAAACTGAGACTTGATTGGAAATTCTTAATATCATGTAAAACGTACAATGTATTCCCTAAGTTTTTGTCATTTAAACTGTACCGAAAAACTTTGTGTAATTCAGATCTGTATAAATCATGGCAGATAAAGCTCTTGGATTTAGAAATTCAATCGAAAGTTAAACTTATAGCTGAACAGGAGCAACACTTAATAAACTTATAGCTGAACAGGAGCAACACTTAATAAACTTATAGCTGAACAGGAGCAACACTTAATAAACTTATAGCTGAACAGGAGCAACACTTAATAAACTTATAGCTGAACAGGAGCAACACTTAATAAACTTATAGCTGAACAGGAGCAACACTTAATAAACTTATAGCTGAACAGGAGCAACACTTAATAAACTTATAGCTGAACAGGAGCAACACTTAATCAATTTAAATGCCTCTCTGTGTGAGTCAGTGTCTAGATTAGATTACTATTGTTTAAAAACTTATGTACGAAGAGAAAAGGAAAAACTAACCAAAACGGTGACCATTAATCATGAACGTAAATTACAAAAATTAGGAGCCACTTATGAGTTCAAGTCTTGCGATCCTAAAGATGTTATATTCAACTTTTCTAATGTATGTTTGTCCTATAGAGAGAAATATCTGCTTTCTTTTGGATTAGAATTTGGCCTCCCGATATATAAACCTTCATTTTATAAATATTTTTTAACGTTTGAAAGCCTCGCAAATAGACTTAAACATTGCAAAATCGCTAACGGATTCTCATTCAACAATGTCATTACTTCGATCCGCAATGTAGTTTGTAAAGAATTTTATGGATTTAAAAGTAATAAAGTGTTCTCTCCCATCTTTACGAAAGCTGATTTTAATGTTTTGGAAAAATTAGGTAGTAATAATGATTTGGTAATTTGCAGACCCGACAAGGGCAAGGGAGTTGTATTACTTAATAAATGTGATTATGTTGCAAAAATGAAAGATTTGCTTACAGACTTCACCAAGTTCACTAAACTCGATAACGTCAATATATATAAAGCTGCTTTAAAAATTGAAGACAAGGTCATTAGATTCATAAATAAATTAGTCTCCTTAGGCACAATAACGGATGAGACTGCTAAGACCCTAAAACTATCAGGATCCTCCCCAGGAATAATGTACGGCCTTCCTAAGATACACAAACCCTCAGTCCCTCTTCGACCTATTATGGCTGCATATAACACTGCCTCATTCAACATTTCTAAATTCTTAGTCCCTTTACTCTCGAGTCTCACAAAAAACGAGTTTACTGTTAAGAACTCTTATGAACTGGTGAATTCCTTATCTAATCTTGAATTTTCAGAGAATTCTTACATGTGTAGCTTCGACATAAAGTCTTTGTTCACTAACATTCCTGTAAACGAAACTGTTGATATTTGTACAAACTTAATTTTTGAAGGCGTAGATACATTCATGTGTATGAGTAAACGTATTTTTACAAATTTAATCTCATTGTGTGTTAAAGACGGTCTTTTTATATTTAACGGTGAGCTCTATAAACAAATTGATGGTACCGCGATGGGCTCCCCCCTATCCCCTACCTTAGCTGACGTATTTTTATGCTATTGGGAACAAATTTGGCTTGATCAATGCCCATCTAATTTTAAACCCTTATTGTACCGGAGGTACGTTGATGATACGCTAGTAATATTCAAGGATCCCAGTCACGCCCAACTCTTTTTTGATTATATAAATGCAAAACATAAGAATATAAAGTTCACAATGGAAACCGAATCCGAAAATAAACTTGCTTTTTTAGATATACTTATCACGAAAATCAATGGTAAACTTTTCTTCTCAATTTTCCGTAAAGGTACGTTTTCGGGACTAGGGACGAGTTTTTTTAGCTATTGTCAAAATAAATTCAAGATTAATGCGATAAAGACACTGTTTCACAGAGCCTACTCACTCACATCCAGTTACCAATTATTTCATAAGGAAATTATGTTTCTAAAAGACTTTTTTGTTAAGAATGGTTATAGCACCAACATCTTTTATAAAATTGTAAATAATTATTTGTGTAGAATTTACCAACCAAAACATAGTATTCCGACAGTTAGAAAGGAGGAGATATTTTTAGTCATTCCTTACCTAGGCGAAGTCTCGAGTAAAATAGAAAATAATTTAAGAAGATATTTGCTCAAATTTTACCCGCAAATTACTTTCAGCTTCATTCATAAGAATACATTTAAAATTGGTTCATTTTTTAAGTTTAAAGATCGACTACCCACTGACCTTCGTTCGTCAATTATTTACAAGTTCGCTTGCCCTAGCTGCCAGGCAGGGTATATTGGAAGCTCATACCGAGCTTTCAAAACACGAATTGACGAGCACATAGGTCAGTCTAGTAGAACAGGTCTGCCTTTCAAGTCGCCTTCTTACTCAGCTGTACGGGAACACGCTATATCTTGTGGTTTTGGTGTGAAACCGGATCATTTTGATATTTTGGATTCCTGTCAACGTGTTGATATTAGAGTTTTAGAATCCCTCTATATTTCAAAATTAAAACCCTCCCTTAACTCATCGCACCCGCTTAACTTTGTTTAAATTACTCCTCCTTTGTATTAACCTTATCATTCTGCCCCATATATATATTTTGTTTTTGTTTTTGTTATGTTCTAATTATTTTCAATAAGCTTTAAAGCTTTCATATTTGTAATATTATCTTTTGATTTGTAGACCACTGAAGATGACACCAGTGTGATGTCGAAACGTTTGATAATAAAGTATGGAACTGCTCGTAGCGTACTTTGTTCTTCTATTCCTGCTGAAGTATATATATATATATATATATATATATATATATATATATATTTTGATACGTATCTTGATTTAGAAGTGGTTAACTAAATAAATAAAGACAACAGTTAATATGAGTGTAGCAAACAGCTGAAGGCCAATAGAACGTAAAATATTATAGTTTCTTCTGTTGTTACTTGCTTTCTTTTAGTTGTTGGGACAGTTATCCTTTATACTCTGATACACTCAATTAAATTTAATCAGTAAACTATTTAAAGTTACATTGAATGTTTTAATATGAAAGAGGCTATTAATTAATTGCGAATACAAACGTTTGGTATGTAAGCAAGGTTTTAAGACACTAGAATATCTCAATTAATCTTGATTATCAGCAAAGTATTAATATATTTTTATATAATTAATTTAAGTTTGTTAACCCTTTAAAGATTGTTTTACTCTTTATATTATCTCCCTTTAGTATTTTATCTTATTTATTCTTATTACTGAAAGACATTTGATTAAATAAAAATGGTAAGGAAATATTAGAAAGTCACATATAAAAGGGAATTGTATTTATAAACGTAAATAAGGTATTTTACAATTAATCCAAATAATAAGCAATGAAAGTTATGATAGATTTCAGGATCGTTTTGCATACGTTCTGATTTCACTAAAGTACAAATTAAAGTTTAGTTGGCTTAAGTAGACAATATAATTTATAGGAATTTTACAATGCCTATTCCGAACAATAGCTTTCCATAAAGTCAGGTAAGTATTTAACTTATACAAGGCTTAATCATTAATTATGAATGACAATAGCTTTACATCAAGTTAGTTAATTGTTAACAGGTAAAGTAGTCAATATTCAATCACAAATCATCTCTGAATCAAACATTAATTCTGATCACCAAAATTAAACAGTAATTCAAAATATATATCTCTCCAATTAAACATATATGATTCTCCAATCACAAAATCTTAAATCAAATGAGTGTATGTTTCCGACATACCTCTGGTTAATTAACAGTCACAAATAATCCCTAACTAACGAGTAAGAGGTCGCTCCCGGACACTTCTTAACATATTATAACCCCTATTATACAAGCCTGTGAAGTCTGTCTCGTCTCCCCACCACACTGCTCGTTTCCCCAGCTAAGAAAGTACTAGTTTTAACTATCAAATCTCCGGCTTATATATCATTTCCCGGACCAAGCTAATCCAATCAGAAGTCAGGAAACAGGTGCCGGAACCAAAGATTTACAAGCTGCAGGTGTCGGCCATTCACAGGTGAGAAGCAGGTGTGGTGGTTCAATGAGGGTAGGTGAGGGGGGAAGGGGCTGCTCACGTCACATCGCCCCGCCCTTCACACGCAGATTTGGGCGGGAAAGCGAGGAATGCCAAGAATGCAGGATGTAGCCGGGCTCCCTCTCTCTCCCTCTCTGGTCACGTAAGCAGGGTGAGTAGTTGCCACAAGGTTGTAAAGTCACGTTCAACTGGTTGGTCTGGTCACATGACATCCGGTCGGTACGGATGTAACAATATATATATATATATACTGTATATATATATATATATATATATATATATATATATATATATATATACTGTATATACTGTATATATATACAATATATATATATATATATATATATATATATATATATATATATATATATATATATATATTTTTTTTTGTTTTTTTTTGTTTTTTTTTTTTTTTTGCAATATCATTCATCCCCCATTCCCAAAAATAATTAAATATACTACTACTACTACTACTACTACCAATGTAAGTAGTGGGGTACCCCAGGGATCGGTACTAGGACCAATACTCTTTCTAATTTACATCAAGGACATACAGTAGATGAGGGTCTCACCTGTACAATCTCAAAATTTGCTGACGATACAAAAATTGCAAATAGGGTACTCTCAAAAGAAAAAGTTGACGATATACAACACAATCTAGATAAGTTGTTATGTTGGGCCCAAATTTGGCAAATTATTATCAAAGCGGATAAATGTAAAGTACTACATATCGGATACCAAAATGAGAAAGCAAACTATTCGATGAATGGCACTCAGCTTAAGAATGTAAACAGAGAAACCGATCTGGGAGTAACAATATCGAGCAACCTAAAACCGAGTCAACAATGTTCAGAAGTTGTTAAGAAGGCAAACAAAATAATTAGCTTTATAGGCAGGTCATTTGAGTATAAATCCAAAGACGTAATCCTAACCCTTTACAATTCCTTAGTCCGCCCTCTTCTGGAATACTGCTTCAATCCTGGTGCCCTTATTACCAAAAAGATATAGACAAGCTAGAACGAGTTAAACGTAGAGTTACCAAAATGATACCTAGCCTAAAGAACAAACCATACGAGGAGCATCTTAGAGAATTAAATTAATTTAATTTAACCCAGCGCAGATTAAGAGGCGACTTAATTCAAGTGTTCAAAATCATCAAAGGCATCGACAATATGAACTGTAGTAAGTACTTCACTATCGACCAATCTAATTACACACGGGGAAACGGTTGCAAAATGATTGGTAAATCTTTTAACTCACACAAATCCAAGAATTTCTTCTTCAATCGAGTTGTCAACTTGTGGAATGGGCTTCCCCGAGACGTTATAGACTGCAGCACCGTTGATGCATTTAAACTTCGCCTAGACAAATATCTCACATCAAACCCGTGACTGACTGCGTTTGTAAATGAATAACTTTATTTTATCCCCCCTCAGATACTAACCCATCTGTCCCCTACTAACTTCCTAATCCTGCCACGGACATTAGTTCCAGGGCAATAGTTCCCTTTCCAATGTTCCATTGCCCACTGTAAACTACTGTTTAGACACTTGATCCTCATTGTTTTGGAGGACAAGCAGCCAAGAAGGGTCACTAGACCTGTAGTTGCTTGATTTCCTTTGTACTCCTCTGTACACCTTTGTACTACTACTAACACTATGTTAACCGTGTTCCGGAATAAAAAAGTAGTTTAAGAGATAGTTTGGTCAACAACACACACACACGCACTCACTCACTCACTCACTCTCTCTCTCTCTCTCTCTCTCTCTCTCTCTCTCTCTCTCTCTTTCTTTGTTTCCTTCACCCTTTTCTTCCATCGCCAATTTCTTCTTTCCTCCTCCTCCTTCCTATCTCTTTTTTCTCTCTCTCTCACTTTTCCCCTCTCTCTCACTTTTCCCCTCTCACATTTTTCTCCCACATTTGAAAGACAGAGTCAACCTGAAATGAGAACGGAAGTTGACATTGAGGAGCGGGAAACGGGGTGAGAAACAGGATGTGAGTGAGAGAGAGAGAGTGAGAGTGTGTGTGAGAGTGAGTGAGTGTGAGATTAGAGGGTTGACGTTGGAAATACTCGTAGATGTAAGTTATGAGAGAGAGAGACCAAGGTAGTTAGTATTGCCATCTTGCGTGTGTATGTGTATGAGAGAGTAACATAGAGTTACACAGGTACACATACTACACAGACCATGCGGCCTCTACTAGGTAGTTCAAACTTAATGCTAACATAGAATTTGCCACAAAATGGAAGGTAAGGATAGCAAAGCACAAAGCTCTCTCCCCACCCACCATTCCCTACGACATTTCTACTGGGAAATTCATAGTAAAGAAGGAAGTTAAACATATTGTATACAGAACCACTTATGCTATTTTTGTATTTTTTATTTTTATCCTATATTACTCCAACCTCCTCAAAACGCATGTTTACACTCCTTTTGTATGTGTCAATTGTATTTCATTGTACCACTTTCTTTGGCAGTTTTGTCCACTCATTGACCACATTGTAGGTGAAAATGTGGTTTGTGACATCGAGATTCGCCCTCCTGTTTTTTTTTATTTCATTCTATTTCCCCGAGTTGATAAACGATTATTGAATTGGAAATTTGAATCTACATCAACTTTGTCAAAGCCCTTTAACCCTCAACCGACGGTGACCATCATAAATATTGGCCACCCTTGCGGTGCCCTTCATATGATGGTTGCCATTTTGAGGACGTTATGAGCTCTGAGAAAGAGTCCGCGCATTGGGAGGATGATAGCTGGGCTTGGATCGCTCGGCACCACCTTGGGGCCATCACTGACACGTAATATGCCTCATCCCCACCGCCGTAACTCTCGCGACAAGGAAAAAAATGCGTAAATTACCTTGTTTTAGGGTATTTTCACCTCCTGTTACGCGATCGCTACAAGATAACCTGTGGTCGTATAGGGATGATTTAGGTGTACCTGGAAAGCTCTATTATCACCCTTTCACGGATATATATTTTTATTACGCTCTTGCTCTTATTTATGCATGAAAAAGAGCATAGAATAAAGCTCGTTTTCGGTAAATATACCCGCCCAGCAATACGGTCATGTAAACAACCAGGCCCGCTTTTAGGGAGTTAATATCTTGAAACATTCAATTAACCCGGCAGCTGCCGGGAGACTCTTAAGAGATTTTACTGGGTGACTGCGAGGAGACTCTTAAGATCCTAGGCCTAAAAAAAACACTTAAAACACCCCAGTTGCACTTAAATTTTTTTTTTTTTTTTTAAAGTGAGTTAATCCCCCTCCATACCTCCAGTAACTCCTTCACATGTGTCAAAGTCCCCTCCTTCCCCCCCCCCCTTCAATTATCACCTATTTTTCTCTTATTCTTGTGATTATCGGTTTATTTATTGCGCCAACACTTCCTACCCGGTTTCAAGGTCGAAAGGGAGGGAGGTGGAGTGAGAAGAGAGAGAGAGACAAGCCCTCACTACCTCCAGTCTCTCTCCAGAGCTCGTGAAGCTAGGGTGTTGTCTCTCTCCCTGTCAACTCCATGAATGAACCGCTTGGCAATATTTCGTGTTTGTCACCCCCCAAACACTATTCCCACTTGTTTTATTGTTGTCTTATGTTACTATCTTCATATTATACGTAAAATAGGCGCATATGGATAAGTATTAACTATATTTATGGTAAATTAACGATTTTAGTGAGGAATGAATCAAAATACCTACGCACAGGGGTATGGTGTATACTACAGGGGCTGCGCAGCTGCTGAGTTAATTGACCTTACAATCTTCTTTTCTTATAATCTTTCATGATACGATATATTTCTCAGTGAAGCTATCAACTTTGTCACTCTACATTGCACGGGAAGAGAGAGACAGAGAGGGAGGTGGAGGGGGGAAGGAGGGAGGTAGGGAGGGGTGGGGAAATCAAGCAACAACAGATCTAGTGACTCCTTTAGGCTGCTTGTCCTCCAAAACACTGAGGGTCAATTGTCCAAACAGTGGTTTAGAGTGGGTAAGTGAAAATTGGAAAGGGAACTACTGCCCTGGAACTAATGTCCACGGCAGGATTAGGAAGTTAGTAGGGGACAGATGGGTTAGTAACATACCACAGTTATAAGTGATCTTTCGTATATCTGGGAAAAAGAGAGTAATGTCTTAGTAATATATATACGCAATAATCCTTGATGAATCTGATGGGGGAATAAAATAAAGTTATTAATTTACAATTGCTGTCAGTCGCGGGTCTGATGCAAGATATTTGTCTACGCGAAGTTTAAAAGAATCAACGCTACTGCGGTCTATAACATCTCGGAGAAGCCCATTCCACAAATTGACAACTCGATTGAAGAAAAAATTCTTGGATTCGTGTGAGTTAAAAGATTTACCAATAATTTTTGCAACCGTTTCCCTGCGTGTAATTAGATTGGTGCTTACTACAGTTCATATTGTCGATGCCTTTGATGATTTTGAACAGTTGAATTAAGTCGCCTCTTAATATGCGCTGGGTTAAAGGATATATATTGAATTCTCTAAGACGCTCCTTGTACGGTTTGTTCTTTAGGCTAGGTATAATTTTGGTAACTCTACGTTGAACTCTGAACTCGTTCTAGCTTTGTTAATATCTTTTTGGTATTAAGGGCACCAGAATTGAAAGCAATATTCAAGAAGAGGGCGGACTAGGGAATTGTAAAGAGTTAGGATAACTTTTTTGGATTTATGCTCAAATGACCTGCCTATAAGGCCAATTATTTTGTTTGCCTTCTTATCAACATCTGAACATTGTTGACTCGGTTTTAGGTTACTCGATATTGTTGTACTTTACATTTATCCGCATTGAAACTCATTTGCAAAATTTGGGCCCAACATGACAACTTATCTAGATTGTGTTGCATATCGTCAACTTGTTCTTTTGAGAGTACGCTATTTGCAATTTGTGTATCGTCAGCAAACTTTGAAATTGTACAGGTGAGACCCTCATCTATGTCGTTGATGTAAATTAGAAAGAAAATTGGTCCTAGTGCTGATTCCTGGGGTACCCCGCTACTTACATTGGTCCATTTAGATGCCTTACCGTTTATGACTACTCGTTGGTTTCTCTCTCTTAGCCAATTTTCTATCCATTTCAATACACCGTCTTGTATTCCATGCGCTTTTAGTTTTAACAGTAAATGCTTGTGGGGAACATTATCGAGGCCCTTTTGAAAATCAAGATATATAATATCTACAGCTTTACTCTCATCATAGAGGTTGAGGTTATCGTGGAAAAAGTCTAAGAGATTTGTTAAGCAGGAACGTTTGTTACGAGAGCCGTGTTGAGTTTCTTTAAGTATGGTATTTTCCTCTAAGTGATTTACGAGTCTGTCTCTTATGAGTGTTTCTAGCATTTTACATACAACTGAGGTTAAGCTAATTGGACGATAGGAGAGAGAGAGAGAGAGAGAGAGAGAGAGAGAGAGAGAGAGAGAGAGAGAGAGAGAGAGAGGAAGTGAGGGAGGAATTAAGAGGGAAATTGCCACGGGTAGAAAGGGGGGGGGGGGGGGAATTGGCGAGGTAACTGGGTAGATGGGAAGGAATGGTCGAGTTTTCTTCCCCTTCTCCCTCATGCTTAGCCCCATTAGAGTTCATATTTTAAGACGTTCGCCCCATTAGTTTGGCGATTTCAATACCTCTCGCCCATTTCTGTCATTATGAAGACTTTACGTTTCATTTAGGTGTCGATTTTTTTCCTTTCGAGCGATAGCGAGCCTGTAATTCAAGAGGGACGAGATATTTTTATATCGACAAATGTACACCTATATCTTGAAAGAGAATATATATATGTATTTTGTTTTAAGCTTGATGGAAGTCTAGGGAGGAAACTAAACAAAATGATAAAGAGATACACAAATGAGGAAATAAATACCCCCCTTCCCCCTTAAAATGTTGATAAAATATATAAATAAAACTAATCCAGATTGTTATTTATTTAGTAACTAAGCCTTTTGGTAAACGATATAATTCAAGGAACCTCTCTCTCTCTCTCTCTCTCTCTCTCTCTCTCTCTCTCTCTCTCTCTCCTCTCTCTCTCTCTCTCTCTCTCTCTCTCTCTCTCGATAGTGATAATGACACCCAGTTTAATTGCCTGCTTAATAACCGACTGATTACGTCCACGGCTGATATTAATTTCAGGACGGATTGATGCTTGACTAATAATATCTCCCATGACGTCTGGTGTGCATGACTGATGGACTGATTAGACGTTATCTGACTAAATACATGACTGTGTGTGTGTGTGTTTGTGTGTGTGTGTTTGTGTGTGTGTGTGTTTGTAGAATGTACATAGGAAGGGTTCGGGGCAGCAATCGTGAGAGAGAGAGAGAGGTGCGAGGAAATAGGAAGGAAATGAGGGGAAGAGAGAGAGAGACAGAGAGAGAGAGAGAGAGAGAGAGAGCGAGCTAGCTAAATTAATCCCTCAGTAATTACGACATGAATCTTGTGTCTCACTCCATCCCTTTCAATCCTTTACAAACACACACACACACAATCATGTATTTAGTCAGTTAACGTCTAATCAGTCCATCAGTCATGCACACCCGACGTCATGGGAGATATTATTAGCCAAACATCAATCCGTCCTGAAATTAATATCAGCCGTGAACGTAATCAGTCGGTTATTAAGAAGGCAATTAAACTGGCTGTCATTATCACTATCTAATCACACACACACACACACACACACACACACACACCCACACCCATACCCAAGCACACACCCGCACACATACATACACACCTCTCTTTCTCCCCTCCACTCTTTTATCCACCTTCACCCCTTTATTCTTGTCAAAATGCAACTGGCCCCGTCTTGTTCTCCTTAAGGGGGTAGTACTTGTTTCTTCTGGACCTCCTTCTCCCTCATGTTTAGCATATTAGTTTTGAGGTTTTAAGACGTTCGCTTCGTTAGTTTGGCGATTTTGAGACCTTTTGCCTAATTTTGTTGTTAATATTAAAACCTTTCGTGGTCTTTAGGTGTCGATTTTTTCCTGGCAATCAATAGCGAGCCTCTAATTTTACAAGGAACCGGCCATGGGCCGGGATATTTTTCTATCGAAAAATGTACACATTTTTCTTGAAAGGGGATCTAGGGAGTGCTTGTCTAAGCTTGATGGATGTCTAGCAAGGAAACTCAAAAATAAATTAATAAATATATATATAGACCAAACACCAAGCACTACCCCGTTAATATGTTCACTCGTCGTAATATCAAGTTGCTATTTTTAATTATTGGTAGTAGCAATGCTTAGTGTTATTTAGTATTTTGTTATTAATGGATTTATTATTATTATTATTATTATTATTATTATTATTGTTATTGTTATTATTATTATTGTTGTTATTATTATTATTGTTGTTGTTGTTGTTGTTGTTGTTGTATTTTTATTACCACTTGTACTTTTAGTATTATTGTATTTTATTTATTAATACTAGTAGTTGTAGTAGTAGTTTCAGTAGCTTTCAATGACACACACACACACACACTCACTCACTCAGTCATTGCCACTTTTTCACATTCAGACAAGGCATCTCTCTCTCTCTCTCATATATACACATACAGTACATATGCACACACACTTACTCTCACTCTCATTCACACACACACTCTCTTTCTCTCTCTGTTCTTTGTCCACCACCTCCTCCGTTTCTTCTTTAATTCTCACTATTTTCCCCCGTTAATTGTTCTTGCTGTCTTTGCCTTCCCCCTCTCTTCTCGACCCATTAACTCTTCTGCCATCCTCCATTTACTCTATCTATCTTTTCTTTCTCTCTCTCTCTCTCTCTCTCTCTCTCTCTCTCTCTCTCTCTTTCTCTCTCTCTCTTTCTCTCTCTCTCTCTCTTTCTCTTCTCTCTCTCTCTCTCTTTCTCTCTCTCTCTTTCTCTCTCTCTCTTTCTCTCTCTATCTCTCTCTTGATCCGCTTAGTTTATATAAAACACTTTTTGTACATACCGGTACTGGTATATACAGTATATATATATACATATATATATATATATATATATATATATATATATATATATATATATATATATATACTGTATATATATACAGAATATAAATTATATATATATATATATATATATATATATATATATATATATATATTAGTAGGGCAATGAGAAGAAATACGTTGTGGAACATCATGATTTATTCTAATTTTCGGCGACGTCACGCACCCATCCTCAGGAAAGGGTTACCAACAGATCCTAAAAATGTAGTATAACTCTGTATATATTGCTAAAACAGGATCACTAAAATGTAGTATAACTCTGTATATATTGCTAAAACAGGATCACTAAAATGTAGTATAACTCTGTATATATTGCTAAAACAGGATCACTAAAATGTAGTATAACTCTGTATATATTGCTAAAACAGGATCACTAAAATGTAGTATAACTCTGTATATATTGCTAAAACAGGATCACTAAAATGTAGTATAACTCTGTATATATTGCTAAAACAGGATCACTAAAATGTAGTATAACTCTGTATATATTGCTAAAACAGGATCACTAAAATGTAGTATAACTCTGAATATATTGCTAAAACAGGATCACTAAAATGTAGTATAACTCTGTATATATTGCTAAAACAGGATCACTAAAATGTAGTAT
>JBAKBP010028643.1:0-28278 GCA_037953745.1 Lithodes maja | reverse complement strand
ATCATAGTCTACAGCTCCAACTATTATACTTTAATTTCAAGCAAATTTAAATGTCAACAGCTCCATGACTATGGTATATCAATGTCTACAGCTCCAACTATTTACTATCAATGTCTACAGCACCAACTATTTACTATCAATGTCTACAGCTCCAACTATTTACTATCAATGTCTACAGCACCAACTATTTACTATCAATGTCTACAGCTCCAACTATTTACTATCAATGTCTACAGCTCCAACTATTTACTATCAATGTCTACAGCTCCAACTATTTACTATCAATGTCTACAGCTCCAACTATTTACTATCAATGTCTACAGCTCCAACTATTTACTATCAATGTCTACAGCTCCAACTATTTACTATCAATGTCTACAGCTCCAACTATTTACTATCAATGTCTACAGCACCAACTATTTACTATCAATGTCTACAGCTCCAACTATTTACTATCAATGTCTACAGCTCCAACTATTTACTATCAATGTCTACAGCACCAACTATTTACTATCAATGTCTACAGCACCAACTATTTACTATCAATGTCTACAGCACCAACTATTTACTATCAATGTCTACAGCACCAACTATTTACTATCAATGTCTACAGCACCAACTATTTACTATCAATGTCTACAGCTCCAACTATTTACTATCAATGTCTACAGCACCAACTATTTACTATCAATGTCTACAGCTCCAACTATTTACTATCAATGTCTACAGCTCCAACTATTTACTATCAATGTCTACAGCTCCAACTATTTACTATCAATGTCTACAGCTCCAACTATTTACTATCAATGTCTACAGCTCCAACTATTTACTATCAATGTCTACAGCTCCAACTATTTACTATCAATGTCTACAGCTCCAACTATTTACTATCAATGTCTACAGCTCCAACTATTTACTATCAATGTCTACAGCTCCAACTATTTACTATCAATGTCTACAGCACCAACTATTTACTATCAATGTCTACAGCTCCAACTATTTACTACCAATGTCTACAGCACCAACTATTTACTATCAATGTCTACAGCACCAACTATTTACTATCAATGTCTACAGCACCAACTATTTACTATCAATGTCTACAGCACCAACTATTTACTATCAATGTCTACAGCTCCAACTATTTACTATCAATGTCTACAGCACCATCAATGTCTAAGCCTCCAACTATTTACTATCAATGTCTACAGCACCAACTATTTACTATCAATGTCTACAGCTCCAACTATTTACTATCAATGTCTACAGCTCCAACTATTTACTATCAATGTCTACAGCTCCAACTATTTACTATCAATGTCTACAGCACCAACTATTTACTATCAATGTCTACAGCACCAACTATTTACTATCAATGTCTACAGCACCAACTATTTACTATCAATGTCTACAGCTCCAACTATTTACTATCAATGTCTACAGCTCCAACTATTTACTATCAATGTCTACAGCACCAACTATTTACTATCAATGTCTACAGCTCCAACTATTTACTATCAATGTCTACAGCACCAACTATTTACTATCAATGTCTACAGCTCCAACTATTTACTATCAATGTCTACAGCTCCAACTATTTACTATCAATGTCTACAGCACCAACTATTTACTATCAATGTCTACAGCACCAACTATTTACTATCAATGTCTACAGCTCCAACTATTTACTATCAATGTCTACAGCTCCAACTATTTACTATCAATGTCTACAGCTCCAACTATTTACTATCAATGTCTACAGCACCAACTATTTACTATCAATGTCTACAGCACCAACTATTTACTATCAATGTCTACAGCACCAACTATTTACTATCAATGTCTACAGCTCCAACTATTTACTATCAATGTCTACAGCTCCAACTATTTACTATCAATGTCTACAGCACCAACTATTTACTATCAATGTCTACCAGCTCCAACTATTTACTATCAATGTCTACAGCTCCAACTATTTACTATCAATGTCTACAGCACCAACTATTTACTATTAATGTCTACAGCACCAACTATTTACTATCAATGTCTACAGCTCCAACTATTTACTATCAATGTCTACAGCACCAACTATTTACTATCAATGTCTACAGCACCAACTATTTACTATCAATGTCTACAGCTCCAACTATTTACTATCAATGTCTACAGCACCAACTATTTACTATCAATGTCTTACAGCACCAACTATTTACTATCAATGTCTACAGCTCCAACTATTTACTATCAATGTCTACAGCTCCAACTATTTACTATCAATGTCTACAGCTCCAACTATTTACTATCAATGTCTACAGCTCCAACTATTTACTATCAATGTCTACAGCTCCAACTATTTACTATCAATGTCTACAGCTCCAACTATTTACTATCAATGTCTACAGCTCCAACTATTTACTATCAATGTCTACAGCTCCAACTATTTACTATCAATGTCTACAGCTCCAACTATTTACTATCAATGTCTACAGCTCCAACTATTTACTATCAATGTCTACAGCTCCAACTATTTACTATCAATGTCTACAGCTCCAACTATTTACTATCAATGTCTACAGCTCCAACTATTTACTATCAATGTCTACAGCACCAACTATTTACTATCAATGTCTACAGCTCCAACTATTTACTATCAATGTCTACAGCTCCAACTATTTACTATCAATGTCTACAGCTCCAACTATTTACTATCAATGTCTACAGCACCAACTATTTACTATCAATGTCTACAGCACCAACTATTTACTATCAATGTCTACAGCTCCAACTATTTACTATCAATGTCTACAGCACCAACTATTTACTATCAATGTCTACAGCTCCAACTATTTACTATCAATGTCTACAGCTCCAACTATTTACTATCAATGTCTACAGCTCCAACTATTACTATCAATGTCTACAGCTCCAACTATTTACTATCAATGTCTACAGCTCCAACTATTTACTATCAATGTCTACAGCTCCAACTATTTACTATCAATGTCTACAGCTCCAACTTCCTTATACTGTAGAACCAAACTCGCAAGTGGTCAATTGTACAGTTGTTATTGAACTTACCCCGTGGAGTTGGAATGTTCTAACAGTGTAAGTAACCTACATAATTACTGTTTTTGGTTTAATATCGATGTTTACACGGCGAACTTCCTTATAGCCTGAAACTCGTAAGTGGTCAATTGTACAGTTGTTAAGCCGGAGTCACACAAGCCATTTTCCACCAATTTTTACTGGCAATTATGGTCTGGAAGGTTAAAAAGTTACACTTTATATCAGAATTTAGCCACCTAACATAATCTACCTTCAGTCTAGTTACCGATACCAGTGCCAAAGAGCCTGAAATAATGTGAGAAAAAACTTGCTCATGGAAAATTGACGGAAGAAGCGCTCGTGTGACAGCGGCTTTATTGAACTTACCCGTTGGAGTTGGAATGTTCTAACAGTGTAAGTAGCCAGCTCCTGGACGTCAGTGAGGGTGACGTGCATGATGCCATAGGTCTCGGTGGCGGAGACACGGGCCGGCCAGTACTGGTCACACTTTATTCTGGTGCGCTCTTCCAGCTTGGTCATCATCACTATGGTGCTGGATCGCTGCTCCCACAACATACGCCATAGGTCACCAAATGTCTCCGGTAAGGGGCCTGGAATAAAATATAGGTTTATTAGTTTATTCCAAATGTCTCGGGTAATGGGCCCTGGAATAAAATACAGATCTCCCTCGATTTACGATTTGGTTACGTTCCTGATAACCCGATCTTAAATATAAAAATCCTATAGCAAATCCTTAAATTAACCCTCTCAACCCGGATGGGCTCTTGAACGCCCATAAAAACCTTGTCCCGCACAACCCGGAAGGCCTCTTAAACACCCATGACGTCACAGCCTGTGAGCTTGGTGTGCGAGGCGTCGGTCCGACGCATGTAAACAACAGCCGGCTGGACCGACGCTCCGCATCTCCGGCCACAAGAAGGAGAGCGCCGCTTGTTCGTGTGTGCCTGTATGTTGTTGTTCAGTATCGAAAAGTGGTGTAAAGTGGCTGGTTTGGCCATAAAGTTATCTCCAATGAAATCATCATCACAGCTCAACCAGTTGACTTAGAGAGCTCTACTTAATGCCATTCTACAGGTAAATAACACAGCTACGCTTGGGGATGCGCGGGAATGCGGGAAGCAGTCTGATTAACGAATATACGGTAGCCTAGCCTAGACGTTTTTCGGCCAAAACACCCGGGTTTCGATGAATATATATATAATACATAACCGGGGCTGGAGGGTTAATGGGGTAAAAGAGGATGTGTTCTCAGACCAGCCAAAACCCGAACACAAGCACTAAAAACCTATAATAATATTGTAAATCAGGGCATCGGATAGTGAGGGAGACCTGTAGACCATCTACATGTCTATTAGTTTATAAAACCTATAATAATATTGTAAATCAGGGCATCGGATAGTGAGGGAGACCTGTAGACCATCTACATGTCTATTAGTTTATAAAACCTTTAATAATATTGTAAATCAGGGTATCGGATAGTGAGGGAGACCTGTAGACCATCTACATGTCTATTAGTTTATAAAACCTATAATAATATTGTAAATCAGGGCATCGGATAGTGAGGGAGACCTGTAGACCATCTACATATCTATTAGTTTATAAAACCTTTAATAATATTGTAAATCAGGGCATCGGATAGTGAGGGAGACCTGTAGACCATCTACATGTCTATTAGTTTATAAAACCTTTAATAATATTGTAAATCAGGGCATCGGATAGTGAGGGAGACCTGTAGACCATCTACATGTCTATTAGTTTATTCAAGTACTGTACTGTACATTGGGTTTTGTATTTTATATTAATGTTAAAGAACGGGGTGTTACTTGTGGGAAATCCTTTAAAATTGTGAGTACAGTACTGTACTGTACAGTCAAAATTAAACAATAAAAATATTAAAGTTGGATAAATCTATAAAGCAATGATCTATGGTCAAGTTGCTCTAATTACTAAATAAAACGCCCCCACGCGAAACTGTCCCCGATAACGCCCCCCACGCGAACCTGTCCCCGATAACGTCCCCACGCGAACCTGTCCCCGATAACGTCCCCACGCGAACCTGTCCCCGATAAGGACAAACCGTGCCAGTTTATTCAAAGACTTCACAAGATTGACCGCTCAACTTAGGGTCTGTCTGACTCAAAAGCCTTCTATGTATCTTTTTAAGGGGAGATGGGCCAGTTTCTGGACCACCTTCTCCCTCATGTTTAGCCCCATTAGTTTTCAGATGTTAAGATGTTTGCCCCATTAGTTAGTTCATTTTAAGACCTTTTGCCCCATTTCTTCGTCAATATTTAGACCTTTCGTGCTATTTAGGAGTCGATTTTTCCCCTGACGAACGATAGTGAGCCTGTAATGTTGGAAGAACCGGCCTTTGGCCGGGAAATTTTTCTACCGAAAAATGTACAAATTAATCTAGAAGGGGGATCTAATGGATGTTTTTTTTTAAATTTGATGGAGGTCTAGGGAGGAAGCTAGAAAAATAATGAATACATGCAAAAATTGCCCAAAAAGTGAACCATCCCCCCTTAACACTATTTTTTCGACAGTGGTGGGTGGCTAGTCTATCCCCCAACCTATACTTCATCCTTAGGTGAGCAGTAAGGATTTGTATAAGGTTTACTCCACAAGACGGGTTGCCGACCAAGGCTAAAGGGTACATCACACAGTCAGGAGTGCGAGCTAGAGTCACTAGGAGTAGGGGACAACTCGGACTCGCGGGCCTATTCGCGGTGAAAATCGATGACTCCTAGTGATTCTAGCGACTCCTAGTGACTCCTGTTAGACTCCCACTAGCTCGCACTCCTGACTGTGTGATGTACCCTTAACAAGTCCCATCTACCCAGATATTTATATGGTTTTCTCCCCTAGATGGGTTGCCAACCAAGGCTGATGAGTACCATCCACCCTGATGTCCTGTCATAACACTAACCCATCATGTCATCACTATGGCTGATGATAACATAATGGGTTAGTGTTATGGCAGAACTTGATAATACTTAACCCTTTCAATACTGGTGATATACTTTGGCTTATATTCTGGCAACTATTAGACAGTTTTATTCAGCTTAGGGAGGATGTCTACCCGTTACAAGATTACTGACTGTCTCAATTAATCCTATAAGCTACCATATATCCTTCCTATGCTTCATAAAATTATGTAAATGCAACCAAAATTAAAACAAAGACATCGCCGGCACTGTAAGGGTTAATAATAGACAACAGATACACTAACCTGAGTGGCAATGTAGGCGTTCTGCTTGCGGTACCCATCGCAGAAGTTGGCATTGATATAGTCGCTGCCGAGAACCCCTTCAACGCTCTGCAGAACCACCCGGGAATGATCGTAGGCAATAACGTTGGCATAGCGGTTCTTCGGTTTGTTGATCTCCAAGCTACTATTCTCCCATGTGAACTGTTGACCTGGTTCAATAGACTGGAAAAGAAAAGAAATATAAATATAAATATTTTGAAGTTTATTATAAGTCTATCATAGCAATTTTGATAAGTTATTTTGCTTTTATATTGTCTTTGTCCCAGTTTCGGTTTGTTTAGTTTGCAAGTTCTACATTTTAATTCGTATTAAAATGTAAAACTTGCAAACTAAACAAACCAAAACTTGGACAAAGACAATATAAAGGCAAAATAACTTATCAAAATTGCTATGTGGAAACAACGCTTACTAAAAATAAAATTTATGAAATAAAAGAACACAATCCACCACATAGGGTGTACATTACTACATGAACAAGTTAATCTGTTTCTATGACATGTAAATATTGCTGATACCAATTATTGATCAAAACAATATTGGTGCCGAGACATCACTTATTAGGCCGATTGTACAATACACCTATACATCATATATGATATTAATATTCGGGGGGACACCTCGACGACGTATACAGACTAATAACACACATAACAAAGCCACTCCAACAGCTTCCCCTCTCTCCAACACCCCTTCTCCCCTCTCTACACTCTTCAGAAAAATAGGAAAAGTAGAATGTAGATACGAGGTGCCGTTGTAAAGGCTTATCCCTCAATACCTTCACCTGATCTGATCTGATACAGTGGTCAGTGATATTATGAATGGTGCACGAAGTTAAGATGTAAAAGCAAGACATGTATCATCTGCTAAGCTCATTTATTTTTTTAAGTATGTAAACACAATTATTAATGGAACAAACTGGAGATAGAAATACTACTTAGATGTTGAAAGTGAGAACTAAAAGCTAAAGCCGGTATCACACGAGAGCTTTTATAGTCAACATTCCATGATCAACATACAGTATTTCTGGCAACGTTTCTGAAATATTTTGCACTGGTATCGGAAACTAGACTGATGGTAGATGAATTTAGTTAACAGAAAAATATTAAATGTTTACCCTGTGAGCTGCCAGACCAGTGTTGAGGATAAATGTTGAGTGAAAAAGCGCTCGTGTGATACCGGCTTAAGTAATGTATGAGTGTCAAGATGGAGGCTATAATGGCAGTTCAAGATACTGTATATGGAACCTTAACCCGGGAGCTGCGGGAAGACTCTTAAGAGTTCCCCCGGCGGACTGCGGGAAGACTCTCTGGAGTAAGTAAAACTAAAAATCAACTTTTTACATCGAAAAAAAAAATATTTTTTTATTTTTATTTTTTTATTTTTTTATTTTTGTTTGGCCCCTGGGCCATGCAAAATCTCAGTCCTCTACCTCCCCTCCTTCCCCACTTTCCTCCTATTCCTCAGTTATCACCTATTTTCCCTATTATTCCCTTATTCTGAGGTATATTTTCGTGCTAACATTAGCGAGTTGCAAGCAGGGTGTTGTCATCACTGATGGCCATCGAGTGCAAGAGAGAGAGAGAGAGTATCGATCGACTGTGTCGCAGTGGCCTTGGGGAAAATTGGCGGGAAGCTAGCTTGCCTCACCCATACATTATACAACTCGCGGGCTATATCTCCGATTTTGACCATCCAAACGCTGTTTTCACTCGTTTTATTGTTGTTTCAGGTTAATACCTTTATAATCAACCCATAATAGGCGCATATGGATAATTATTAATGCTATTAATGGTACAATGAATATTTTAGTGACGAAAAACCTCAAATACGTCAGCACAGGGGGACGTTTTCATTTACCCCCGTGCGCACTTCAGAGGTTAAGGCGAGGCTGATTGAGGATTGTTGAGGTTAAGGGGAGATGGCTCCTTTTTCTGGTCCCTTTCTCCCTCGTGTTAAGCCCCATTTGTTTTGAAATTATAAGACGTTCGGCCCATTAGTTTGGCGATTTTAACACCTTCGCCCCATTTCGTTGTCAAATTTAAGCCATTTCGTGCCATTTAGGTGTCGATTACTTCCTGGCGAGCGAAAGCGAGCCTGAAATTTTAAGAGAAATCGGCCTTCGACCGGAACATTTTTCTACCAAAAAATTTGCAAATTTATCTTGAAGGGGGGTCTAGGGGGTGTTTTTCTAAGCTTGGTCTAGCGAAAAAACTAAGACATCTATCTATCTATTGCCTGACGCCGTGATCCCCGAAGGGGTGGCCACGAACGAACCGCCCCCATGCACCTCTGTCCCCAGTCAGTCGACGCCCCTCCCCCCAACCAGCACCGCCTTCATTCATGTAGTTCCTCACTCCATCCTTCCACCTCATATTCGGTCTACCTCTCCCCCTCTGTCCCTCCACCTCGCTCTCGTACACCCTCTTAGTCATTCTCTCGCTTTCCATACGTTCCATATGGCCGAACCATCTCAAGTTGTTCCTTTTCACACTTTCCAGCACATCTACCTCCACACCACACCTCCTTCTTACTTCCTCATTAGTCTGTCTATCCCTCCATGTAATTCCGCACGCACTCCTTAAGTAATTCATTTCCACTGCTCTCACTCTTGGTCTGAGTCTCTCAACCAACGTCCATGCTTCGCTTCCGTAAGTCAGTGTCGGGATTACCACACTGTCATGCAAGGACTTCTTCACTTCCATACTGACCACCCTATTTCTTGTTACTGCTTTTAGCGTTCCTACAACCCTCTTCCCCTGTTGTACCCTCTCCCGCACCTCTTCATCCATAGTCCCATCTTTACTCAACACACTGCCCAGATACTTAAAAGAGTTGACGATCTCCATAGCCTGACCGTTCAGCTTCACCTCACACTCTGTGACTTCACCCCTTTCGAAGACCATAACCTTGCTCTTCCCCGTATTTACCTTCAAATTCCGTTTTTCGCACACTGTTCCAAACTCATTTACCAGACCCTGCAACTCCCATTCATTATCACTCATCAGAACTGTATCATCCGCAAACAGCAGTATAGGTAGCTTCCACTCAATTCCCTCCCTTTTCAGCGATACACCAACATCCACTGCTCTTGATAGTATTTCTTTCATAACTCCATCCATATATACAGTAAACAACCACGGGGACATCACACACCCGTTTCAAACCAACATTCAGGTCAAAGAACTCGCTCTGCTCACTCTCCACACGTACTGCCGCCTTTGCACCCTCATACATGCTCTTCACTGCTTTCAGCAACTTGCCCTCTACTCCGTATATTCTAAGTACTTTCCACAAACCTTCTCTATCCACTCTGTCATAGGCCTTCTCCAAGTCCATAAAGGCAACATACACCTTTTGTTTCTTCTCCAGATACTTCTCCACAACACAATTCAGGGTAAAAATCTGATCTACACATCCTCTTCCCTTCCTAAAGCCTCCCTGCTCGTCGCCTATCCATTTCTCCGTTCTCACTCTCACTCTCTCAATCACTACCCTACTGTATACCTTCCCTACTACGCTTAGAAGACATATTCCTCGGTGGTTACCACACACTCCTCGTAACCACACTCCTCTTTCCCCTTTGCCCTTATATAGGGGGACTATTATGCCAGTCTTCCAGTCATCGGGTGCACTCCCCTTCTCCCATGCTAGTTTGCACATTTTCCATACCCATTCTATCACTATCTCACCACCATACCTCAACATTTCCCCACACACTCCATCTGTTCCTGGTGCTTTCCCCAACTTCACTCTTTTCATGGCTTCCCACACTTCTGACCTCCTGATCCCCACCTCCTCCTCCACTACTTCTCTTCTTCTCCCTCCCATACCATATCCAGCTATGTTTGCTGGCTCTTCATTCCTTTCATTTAGCAACTCACTGAAGTACTCCCTCCATCTTTCGACTCTCTCTTGCTTCTCGGCTAGCATTCTCCCATTCTTATCTTTCACACCCTTACTGTTTCCCTTGCTACCTTCCCTAACTTTCTTGACTTCTTTCCAAAACAGTTTCTTACTCTCCCTCCATTTTACACTCAGATTCCTTCCAAATTCCTCATCTACTCTTCTCTTACTTTCCTTCACTACTCTCTTCACCACCCTCTTACTCTCCACGTACCTCGCTCGTTTCTGTCTCTCGGAATCTTCATTCCCTCTACTACCCAACCACTCTCTATATGCTTTCTTCTTTTCTTCCACAGCTATTCTTACCTCTTCTGTCCACCATGCTGTACCTTTCACTCCCCTCCCTCTTCTCCTCACTCCACACACCTCCTCACATGCTGCACAGATCTCATCCTTAAACACCTTGCTGATCTCCTCCACTTCCTCCATAACTTCCAGGTCGAACCCACCTAGTCTTCTTTCCACTGCTCTCCTGTACTCCTCCCTGACTTCCTCCTCCTGCAACCTCTCCACCCTCCTCACCATTCCACCCTCCTCTCGCCTCCCTCCCGCTCTCCTCACCCACTTCTTTTGTATCCTAACCTTAGCTACCACTACATAATGATCAGACAGACCCCCTCCAATACCCCTATACACCCTAGCATCCATCACAGATTTCTTCATTCGTTCATCCACACATACATAATCAATCAATGACTTTCGTTCCACCACTGTCTTATCCTTCATCGTCAACATCCGTTTCCACGTGTACCTGTGGATCATTCTGTGTCGGAAGAAGGTGTTGGCTATCCACAGCCTCCTCCCCACACATACGTCCACAAGTGCACTACCATTCCCATTCACCTCTGATGGTACCCCCACCCTCCCACCACTCCCTCAACTTTCCTATCACCCACCTTACCATTCATATCCCCAATCAGAAATATTCTTTCGTTCTTGTCAAACTTCTCCAGGCACGCCTCCACATTCATCCAGAACTCCTCTTTCTTTCTTTCAAGTATATCCTCTGTCGGGGCATACACGCATACAATCACCCACGTTTGTATTCCTACTTTCATTCTCACCCACACAATCCTTGAACCCACAGACCCATACTCTCTTACACATTCCTTCCATTTGCTACTTACAAACAAACATGCACCTTCTCTCGCTGTTCCTTCACTCACTCCAGCACACACACCCATTCCACACTCCCACTCTCTCACATCTGAACCTTTCCATTTGGTCTCTGTCATTCCACATACATCCAGCCTGGCATTCACTAACACTTCCAGAACCTCTCTCTCTTTTGTGCCATCATTCATGCCACTAACATTCCATGTCGCCATTCTCAGAATGTCCGAAGGCATGTCCTTAGTCGGTCGTGGTTCGTCAACGTTGGTTCCGTCCGCATCCGAGGCTGTTCGTTCGTTTTTTTTTGCTTAGATATTTTTTCCGGGTGGGGGTCGCAAGCCCACCGATCCAACCTCTTTAGTCGCCTCTTACGACACGCAGAAGGCACGTGGGGCATATTCTATTCCCTAACCCCCAGGGGGACATAAGACAAAGGAATAAATTCATTAATAGACCAAAGAAAAACAAAAACCGGTCCGTCTCCCCTTAAACAGCTGAAATTAATGTGCAATTTGAAAGCTAACAAGAATACACCCACTTGGATCTTTGAACCTAAAGCCTAGTTTGGAAGCATCTGAATTAGAATAATGTACACTATTGTATTATTGATCATGGCTGTATTGAATACAGTGTATAACAAGTACAGTCGCGCTAATAAGTGATGTCTCGGCACCATGTATGTTTTGATCAATAATTGGTATCAGCAATATCTAAGCTTCATTTCTTCATATCGAGTGAAATATACAAACATGTTCCTACACTTACCCACCCTACTCAACATCTAACAGACATTAATACAGCACAGAGCAAGCCAAACGTAATGACAGCTGGGACATGACTTATTAGCGCGACCGTACTGTACCGGTACTGTATTGATGGGGTTGGCTGGATCTATCAGAGTGAGGGTTGGTGTCCTCTACTTCCCATAGCTTTTTTTTTTTTTTTTTTTTTTCTATGTGATTGAGGGAGGCAAAAGGCATAACTGCCTATAGCGAGTGCCTCCCCCATAGTTGAAAGAGTGACAGGGCCAAAATCAAGGGACGTTCGAGCCAAAATGCCTGGACACACGGAGTTTGAAGCAATTTAAGTCATAGGAAGAGGGAAAGACTGATTCTGGGAGAGAGTTCCAGAGCTCAGATGTTGAGTAGAAGAAAGTTTGAGAGTAACGTTTCACTCTTGGGTTGGAGAGTTGCACAGAGTAAGGGTGGGATTGAGTTGCAAGACGGGTACCACGTGCCCTACGTAAAGGAGGTGGTATGCACTGGGATAGCTCTGAGGAACACTGATTATTATAGTAGCGATAGAATAGCGAGAGAGATGCAACATTGCGGCGGAGAGAGAGAGATTGCAGAGAGTTGGTGAGTGGACGGGAGTTAATGATACGAAAGGCCTTCCTTTTAACTTTGTCTAGGAGAGCGGTGTGAGAGGAACCTCCCCACACATGTGAACAATACTCAATACAAGGGCGCACTATGCCCCTGTACAGAGCAAGAAGCTGTGCAGGGGAAAAGAACCCCCTAAGGCGGTTGAGCACACCCAGCTTCTGGGAGGCTGCCTTAGCAAGACTGGTAATATGGACCTTCCAAATGAGAGCAGAAGAAAAAGAGACACCAAGAATATTGAGAGAAGATGAAGGGTTGATTTTTGTATTGTTGAAGAATAAGGGATAGTCCGCTGGGAGATCCTGACGGGTAGATAGATGGAGAAATTGGGTTTTGGAAGCATTAAAGTTAACAAGGTTTTCTCTGCCCCAATTGGAAATAGTATTTAGATCAGAATTTAAGAGTTCTATGGCTTCATTACGTTTGTCGTTGAGGGATTGCTGGCTGGGACATTCTGAAAAACTAATGGAGTAGTGTAAGGTTGAGTCGTCTGCGTATGAATGGATGGGAATTAAGGTACAGTTAAGGAGATCATTTATAAAAATTAGAAAGAGAATAGGAGATAGGACAGAGCCCTGAGGAACACCGGAGTTTATAGGGTGAGGAAGTGAACAATGGCCGTCCACAACCGCAGCTATGGAACGGCCGGAAAGGAAATTAGAGACAAAGGCACAGATGGAGGGATAGAAACCGAAGGAGGGTAGTTTAGAAATTAAAGATTTATGCCAGACTCTATCGAAGGCTTTCGATATGTCTAGTGCAATAGAAAGAGTCTCACCGAAGTCCCGAAAGGAGGATAACCAAGAGTTAGTAAGATATGAAAGAAGATCACCAGTAGAGCGACCCTTAAGGAAGCCATACTGGCGATCTGAGAGCAGATTATGAGAAGAGAAATTTGGAAGCAAGAATAGTTTCAAAAACTTTAGAAAGACAAGAGATAAGAGCAATTGGACGATAGTTGGAGGGTTGAGAGCGGTCACCCTTCTTTGGGACAGGTTGAATGTGAGCAAACTTCCAGCATGAAGGGAAGACGTTAGAGGATAGACAGAGACGAAAGAATTTGCCTAGGCAGGGAGTCAGCACGGAAGCACAGTTTTTGAGAACAACAGGAGGAACACCGTCCGGACCGTACGCCTTATTAGTGTTAAGCCCAGAGAGGGTAGAAAGTACATCTTTAGAAGAGATTAGGATATTAGGCATAAGTAAGAGAGAGGAGGGCGGAGAGGGAGGAATAGCACCGTTATCATCCAAGGTGGAGTTTCTAGCAAAAGTTTGAGCGAAGAGTTTAGCTTTGTCAGAGGAAGAAGTGATGGTTGTGCCATCAGAGTGGGAAAGGGGAGGGAAAGACGAGGAAGAGAAATTGTTGGAGAGGTTTTTGGCTAGATGCCAGAAGGCTTGGGAAGAGCTAGAGTTGGATAGTTCAGTGCATTTATTATTGATGAAAGAGTGTTTGGCAAGTCGAAGAACAGATTTGGCTTGATTCCGGGCAGAAACATATGAAGAATGAGAGTCTTGAGTTTTAAGGCGTCGGTACCGTTTGAATGCTTCCTCCTTATTGCGGACAGCAGTAGAACAGGCGTGAGTAAACCAAGATTTTTTAGCATTAGTCTGAGAGAAAGAGAATGGAATGTATGCTTCCATGCCCGATAGGATTACCTCGGTAATGCGTTCAGCACTCTCCGAGGGTCCTCGGCCATGGAAGCAGAAATCATTCCATGGGAAATCAAAGAAGTACTGCCGAAGAGCCTCCCAGTCGGCAACGCCAAAGTGCCACAAGCGCCGCCGGCTAGGAGGATCGGGTGGCTGTACTGGAGAGATAGGACAGGTGACAGAGATAAGTTTATGGTCGGAGGAGCCCAAAGGAGAGAAAAGATCGACAGTATAAGAAGAAGGGTTAGAAGTTAGAAACAGGTCAAGAATGTTGGGCCGATCTCCGATGCGATCCGGGATACGGGTGGGTTGCTGAACTAACTGCTCTAGGTCATTTAGGATAGAAAAGACATAGGCTTGTTCACCAGGTGGATCAGTAGTGTGAGAGGAGAGCCATTGGCGGTGGTGAACGTTGAAATCTCCTAAGATGGAGATTTCTGAGAAAGGAGAAATGGATAGAATGTGTTCCACTGTAGAGTTTAGATAGTCAAAGAATTTAGGAAAGTTGGTAGAGTTAGGGGAAAGATAGACAGCACAGCTAGTTCTCACTTTACCTTTCTCATCATTATTATTTATATCTTTCTTCCTGAGAGTGGTGAAGGCAGTGGGGCCATAATGGTGTGCCCCATGGTTCCCTAGTGTCTTACTCTCACAGCCCACTGGCACAAGTTGGCCTTTCTCTCTGGCGTAGGGATGCAGCGACCCCAACGCCCGCCACTTCGGTGGTGCAGTTAGCCTCTGTAGCAGTTACGGTGATTTCTTGTTACTGCCTTATTGTAGCACGGTTAAGGCTGGTGTGGGGCGATTTCGTCAGGTGCAGGTGCTTCAGGGGGACTTTATTGAGTTCTGCTGAGATACTGTTAGCGCTATACCAACATCAGCCACTGTGATAACATGATGGGGTGTTGTTGTGGCAAGACTGTTGTACAGTGCTGCAGTAAAGACTGTAGCCACCGTGTTATGATTGCTGTGCACAGTGTGCAGTAATGTGATTGTACCATGGAAGCCACATTCACTGTGGACGGTTGCAGTCTTTAAACCCGTAAGTATGTATGTACTGTATTCCAAACTATCATATAAGACCCTCCATCAATCAAAATGCCCCTCCAGTAATATGGAAAAGTACCATGGTAAAAGTATAAGTTACCTCTGCCACTGCTGACACAAGGCTAATTTTAATAGCAAATTTTGAAGTAAAACATGCATCATATAAGGCAGCATACATACGGGGTTAATACACACTACAGTAATTAACTTATTCTGGACTGTACCTCATACTCCTGTGAGAACTTTTGATTGTCGTTGCCCTTGAGCCGCTCTATTTGTTCAGCCAGTTGTGTGATGGGGATGGGAGGGTGAGAGATCATTCCCGGGGTTTGGAAGTTAAGGCGCCTCATCTCCACTGGGTCCAGAGGTGCTGCTGGGATGATACCTGTGGGAATACACCAGTTAGACCAAGAGAGATATCACACTTGGACCCACTAGTTATGAGATTATAAGACGTTCGGCCCATTAGTTTGGTGATTTTAACACCTTTCGCCCCATTTCGTTGTCAATTAAAATGTAAAACTTGCAAACTAAACAAACCAAAATTGGGACAAGGACAATATAAAGTCAAATTAAATTATCAAAATCGCTATGTGGAAACAACGCTTACTAAAATGAAAACTATTAAATAAAAGAACACAATCCACCACATAGGGTGTACATTACTACATGAGCAAGTTAATCTGTTTCCCAAGCAAACTAATCGCACATATAACAACGCACTATCGTCACGTTAAAGGAAGTAGTCAAGTTTGGGAAGTCCGGGACGTTCTGGCAAATTTTACTAAACTCTGCATGAATAAAGAAACTAAATGTTAAATGTCAAAATATTATTTAAAATCAAATTTGCAACATGACAAGACATTAACAATAGTACAAAATACAAATATTGATAAGATATCTATACTATTACAAAATAATATATAAAATTTTAAGACCTTTCGTGCCATTTAGGTGTCGATTTTTTCCTGGTGAGCGATAGCGAGCCTGCAATTTAAGAGGAATCGGCCGGGACATTCTTCTACCGAAAAATGTTGGCCTACAAATTTATGTTGAAGGGGGGTCTAGGGGGTGTATTTCTAAGCTTGATGGAGGTCTAGGGAGGAAACTAAAAAAAATATATGAATTAATAGACCAAACGAGGGGCGTCGCGCTCCTTGGTGCCGCTAGAAGAGTGGCGAACACATCAAAAGGTATCAAAAGGTAAAGGTAAACAAACGGCCATGTTATAGATCGGGGTGTTACTTATATACTGTATATACCCACACCACCACCCACACTGCTGCCACCCACTCCTGTTCCTCCGTGGACCAGGCTTAGGTCTTGCATCAGGGTTAGAAAAACACACCCTAGACCCCCTTTCAAGATAAATTTGTACATTTTTTGGTAGAAAAATATCCCGGCCGAAGGCCGATTCCTCTTAAAATTGCAGGCTCGCTATCGCTCGTCAGGAAATAATCGACACCTAAATGGCACAAAAGGTCTTAAAATTGACAAGAAAATGGGGAGAAAGGTGTTAAAATCGCCAAACTAATGGGCCGAACGTTAAAGAACGGGTGTTACTTCTATACATACCCCCACCACCCACACCACCACCCACACCTCCGCCGCCCACTCCTGTTCCTCCGTGGCCCAGGCTTAGGTCCTGCATCAGGGGCTTGGTTACTTGAGCCTGGTCGTGAGACTTGGGCTGCCGTCGACGTCTGGGGATACAAAAACGTATTCTTTAGAATATTAAGGAAACACTATTGTGATTTAAGGACATTATTTTATTTTTATACCAGTAGCTATTGTGACGCACCCAGTGCGTGGCAACGCAACCTGATTGTACTCCTTGGTACTCCACTGTACCGCCACGGTGCGGTACCGTGTACCGCTGTACCGTGCTGGCTGCTTATATCGAGTGTGACAACGTATAACTATGTTCTTTGTATCTCTGCAAAGGTCTCGTCATGTGCTAACCAGTGGTGGGTTTTGTTTTAAGCCATGTCGAGACCTTCCATTTAATATGTAGTATCAATAGAGAAGTTGATAGATAAGACAATAGGAATTCAGAGAGAGAGAGTGAGTTAGACTTCAGAGCGAGAGGGTAGCAATGCGCCACGCTGCCGGGGGGGTGGTTGCCAGACGTATGGACCGGTTGGCAGCCCTGCGCTTATAGCTAGGTGCGACAGGGTTGGTAGTCCATTGCCGCCTGCCTATGCTGCCTGGGCTGCCCATGTTGTCGTGCTGCACATTGCCTGGAGGCTCGCTGTGTGTTCCATGATCAGGTTGCCTAGAACCTTTGAGATTCTAACATCTCAACAGATTAATGGAAACAGATTAACTTGCTCATGTAGTAATGTACACCCTATGTGGTGGATTGTGTTCTTTTATTTAATAATTTTCATTTTAGTAAGCGTTGTTTCCACATAGCGATTTTGATAATTTAATTTGACTTTATATTGTCCTTGTCCCAATTTTGGTTTGTTTAGTTTGCAAGTTTTACATTTTAATCCCTTGCCCTCTCTCCCAATTTCTCACGGTTGCACTCTTTCTCTCTGACGACATTACTCTCATTTCATTCTTCTCTCTATTTAAATGCATGCCCTTCCCTTGAGGTCCTAAAGGAGTTTCAGCACTCACCTCTCGTATTACTCTTAGGACAAGCATATATTTACATGTATTAGATTTAAGGGGTTAATGTGAACAGCGATCTTCTTGATGAGGATAGTTGGTGAACGTTCTACATGTTTACGAGTTATATGCCCAGCTCATCATCCAATTTGTGACTAGACTAGTGCCATGTGTAAGAGCCCGACCATGCCCAGGAGTTGTCTGTAGAGGGGCGAGGACTTAGCCTTGATTTGCCTACCGAGCCAGGAGCGAGTGCAGTACCAGAGACTACAGCTCGCTCGTAGTGCCGGTATAGTAGAGTAACGTAATTTATCTGTCCTTGTGTTCTCTACAGTCTTTTCCTGGGTTCTCGCTTTCGGTGCTGGGACTCGTTGTTCCTGTGACTTGGCCTGCTAGCTAGAACACATGGGGATGATGAGTGGGTGATATCTTTATTTTACTATGCATTGCAGCTCTCTTTAAGTTTATGTATGTAACACTTTACAATACACATTACTCACACACAAGACAACACTATTAATACTTTCATGTATCAATTAACTGCACTGTCGTTTTGCTGCTGTGTCCGGAGTTCTGTTGCGTAGGGCGCATACGGACTCAGAGGGGAGACAGAGTGAGAGAAGCGAAGTAGCCTATGCGGTAGTAGGCTACCGGCGCAGTACTGTTGCCTGCAACCTTTTAGTTATTCCAAGTATAGATTCATTCTTATAATAAGTGACTACTATTTATGTTCCTTCCATGTGTATTATTAGGTATCTACTGGATCATGAACATCTTGTATGCTACATGCTAGTGCATGTTAGTAGGGGACAGTTATTCTAGTGCACGCGCTTTCAAGTAGGCGTGTACATTTGTCATTTAGCATTTCACTGTCATACCTTTAGCCTGCTTCTATTCTACATTATTAGAGGCTTAATATTAACGTAGTTTCTTGAGTATTGCATTTCTTTAGTCATAACGTAACCTATAAATGTCTGAGGGAGTTTAGCCTCATAGCCTACCCCTGTTGTACACTTTCGCCGAGTTAAGGTACCTCGTTACCATAGACGATAACTCTGTAGGGCGTTGGTGCTTTTGTTGTCTGGAGCATATAGTATTTGGGACTGGAATCGAGCGTGTCGTTGTCACATAAGCCATTTCTGTCCTACGATCAAGAATCCCGAATATGTATTGCCGATCCAGCCGTAACAAAATGGCGACCTTGCACAAGATTCAGTAGTATCCTATCACATGTTTTTTGGAGAACTATTCTATGCTACCTAGTAGTGCTGGCTAGAATTTTCTTGCATATTGGAGGAATCTTTATTGTGTCATTATTGTATTGGTGGACTTGCAGATTGTTTCGTTGGGGGTGTCCAGAGTAGAGTCATTCAAGCATCTTTAACATTTTGTGAGTCGAGACTGCAATTAGTAATAAGCACTTCTTTTTTTTTATGAACAGCAATTGTATAACCAGCACTATGTCTAATGACTCATCATTTACGGGGGAGGATAACACGGTACAGCCTAGTAACCAGCAAGTACAACAGATGTTTAGGGAGGGGAGTGTTATAAGTGGAGAGAGGGATGCCCGGGCATTTTTGCAGACACCTTTGACCGAACAGCGCCTGCAGGCTATTGATTGTTACGGTCTTCGCTGTTTAGCCACGGTTTTGGGGCGGGACTGTCCTGACAGTTGGCCCAAGAAGAATTTGGTGGCATGTTTGTTGGGTGATGGCAATGGGGCGGTGGGTGGAGTGGGGTCTTGGGGGGGTTCCCTCCAAGCCTCCATTCCACTCTACCCCTGAGCTGGGCCCTCAGCCAGCGAGTCTTAGCACGATGCAGCAGGAGGGTTCTCAATGGCAAGCTGGCTTACCCGTAAACACGTCTCGGTGTGGATCCCCCATTTTGTGCTCTCCCCCCCCAGGCCTGTCTCCTGAGATGTTATTTCAGCTAGAACTAGCTAAGTTTAAGCTGCAGGAGACTCAGATACAACAGGCTAGTATAGAACGGATTAAGCTGCAGGAGACTCAGATACAACAGGCTAGTATAGAACGCATAGAGGTTGCTAGAATCCAAGCCAATCAGGATGCAACCAGGTACCAGGCTGAAATGGATGTCGAGAAGTCTAGAGTAGAGACCACGGGGCGTCATCTCGGTGGTGGGCACCGGGTTACAGACTCACTTTCGCATTTAATTAAGTTAGTACCCGCATTTGATGAGACAGCAGTGACTGAGTTTTTTGCTCGTTTCGAAAAGAAGTGTCGTGAGTATGACTGGCCGGAGGTTAAATGGGCAGCATTAGTTTCATCACGTCTAGTGGGTAAGGGGTTGAAAGCCTACGATGCACTGTCACTGGACGAGAGTGTAGTGTATGGACTGGTGAAGGAGGCTGTGCTCCGGGCCTACGAACTGCAACCCGAAACTTATAGATTGAAGTTCCGTGGCGTGAATAAGAAGAGCGACGTCAGTTTTATGGAGCACGCACGGGACTTAACAGATGCATGTAATAACTGGTTTCGGTCCGAGCACGCAGAGTCGGCTGAGGAAATTAAGCAACTTTTCTATCTGGAACAGTTTTACAAATGTACTGGAACCGATCTAACGCTGAACATTAAGGAAAAATGTCCCAAGACAGTAGAGGAGGCTGCCAAGATGGCAGACCTCAGATTATCATTGATTCGTGGTTGCGGTGCCGCTCAGAGGGCTGAGTCAGGGCAGAAGGGGCGCTATACCCCACCCACCAGAGTTTTCGATAATAACAAATCCTATGACACACATAACCACACTAAATGCATTGCACCTAATAACACCTACAAACACAAGCCTCTCCCGTTTACTAAAGGTCAGGCCCCTTCTTCGCCCGCACAAGGGAAGAAGCCCATTGGGGATGTGAAATGTTACAAATGTCAGAAGCTAGGCCATTATTCACGTGAGTGCCCTAGTAACACTCCCGCTAAGCCGGTGTCATTGGTTCACAGTATCGGTGTGTCTCTGAAGGCTGCAGCAACTGCCCGGGGTAGGTTGTCAGCAGCTGAGGCACACGCGGTAAAGAAGCGTACGGAAGGCTCGACACCTGTCCGGGACACTTTCTGTAGCCATCGGGGGCACGGGTTTGTGAGCTGGGGGAGTGAACTACGGAGGGTTGACTTGCTGAGGGATACGGGGGCTTCGCAAACTTTGTTGAGGAACTTCACAGGGAAACCGATAAATGCGGCCAGAGTTGTTGTGGTGCAGGGTATAAATGCTACGAGGTCATACCCACTTGTGAGGTTGGAGTTGAGAGTGGGAGAGGTGTGCAGGGAGCTGGATGTAGGGATCGTTGAGTGTTTGCCAGTTGAGGGCGTCGACCTTCTTCTCGGCAACGACTTTGCGGTGCCCACTTCCGGGACTCCACCCTTAGTCGTTGCCGAGAGGGCGGCCGACGTGGATGGTGAGAATCGGGAATGGGTTGGGAGGTGCCAACAGGATAAGATGGCCTGTGTGGTAACCCGATCTCGCTCTGCGGCTCCTGCACAGTCTAGCACTCAACCTCGGGGACAGTGGAGGAAGGATCAGGAGAAGGTTGCTAAGGGCAGGAAAAGGGACATTGATTCTGCTGCACTTCTCGGTGATTCGGTACTTGGACCTATAATAAACACGGGAGTTGACTCTGGCCCAGATATGGTGTGTAACAAGGCAGAGTTGGGTAAGACTTCGCGTGAGGCAAGAGCTGTAGCGAGAGCCACTAAGGCAGTAGAGCCTACTAGCCGGGGTAATGTCTTATTACAAAACCATCTTGATGCATTGACGCCCAGGGACATTAGTGAGCAGCAGCTGCAAGACGCTAGCCTAGCTCGTTATAGCAATGGTGCCATAGAGTTGGAGGAAGATGGGGATGCGAAGCCGGGAGATTTCTTTAGGCTCAACAGGATATTGTACCGCAGATTTCTAGACCCCAAATCGAAGTGGGAGGGCGGTGCGAGGGTAGTAGACCAGGTGGTTGTTCCAAATAAGTATAGAGAGTCCTTATTGTGTCTGGCGCATGATGTGCCGGTGGCGGGTCATTTGGGGGTAACAAAAACATTGGCGGCATTGGGCAGGTTTTTCTGGTGGCCTGGGGTCAAGGCTGATGTCTGTGCATGGGTGGCTGGGTGTGCGACCTGCCAGACAACGGGGAAGCCTAACCAGACCATCCCGAAGGCACCTTTGTTTCCCATACCTGTCACCGGGCCTCCGTTCAGCAAAGTTGTAGTAGATTTGGTTGGCCCTTTCCCGCCTACTAGTAGTGGCAATAAATTCCTGTTGACAATCATGGATGTGGCTACGAGATACCCGGACGCATACCCCATGAGAAACGGCTCGGCAAAGGCAGTTGTTAAAAACTTATTATTGTTCTGTTCCCGTTATGGATTTCCACGTGAGGTGCAGTCAGACCAGGGGAGCAATTTTACATCCAAATTGTTCAAGCAAACCCTTCAGTTGCACGGTATATGTTCTGTAGTGTCGTCAGCCTACCATCCCGAGAGTCAGGGAGTCTTGGAGCGGTGGCACTCGACCCTGAAGAGTATGCTACGCTGTTACTGTGCAGAACATGACACTGATTGGGATTTGGGTCTGCCGTATGTTCTGTTCGCTGCACGTGAAGTCCCAGGAGAGAGCCTGGGGTTCAGTCAAAATCAACTAGTCTTTGGCCATAATGTGAGAGGACCTTTAAGTATGGTGAAAGAGATCTGGGAGGGCGAAGAGAAGCCGGGGTCTGTACTTAAATATATCCTTGAGAGCCGGGAGAGACTTATAGGTTGCATGGCAGCGGCAGGTAATAACTTGGTTAATGCACAGGCGGTCATGAAGCACCAGTATGACGCCAAGGTGAAGCTTCGGGAGTTTTCGGTGGGTCAGGAGGTAATGTTGCTTTTACCTTTGCCTGGACACCCCCTTTCTGCCAAGTTCATTGGGCCGTATGTGGTGGCTAAGAAACTGTCCGACCTTGATTATCTCGTTGCAACACCTGACCGTACAAAAAAACATCAGTTATGTCATGTTAACCTCATGAAAGAGTATGTGAGACGCCCCTCAGAGCCTCTCACTGTCTCTGTGCTGGCCTGCAGCGGCCAGGGTGGAGAAGGAGGTGGGGACAGTCATGCTGCTGAGGAGGATAGCTGGGACTGTGTCATTTCCGCGGAACAGTGGGCGGGGAATACTGAACAAGAGGCTAGGCAAGCTGTAAGTCACCTGCCTGAGCACCAGGGTGCTGCTGTCCTAGGCCTGTTCAGGTCATACCCCTCTGTTTTCGCCGAATACCCAGGTCTCACTACTCAGGTAACGCACGACGTGGACGTCGGTGATAATGTGCCCTTCAAGTCAGTGCCCTACCGTGTGCCCCCGGTAAAGTTGCCAGCTTTACGGGAGGAGTTAAAGTACATGGTTGAGAGAGGGATGATCACTGAAGGTTATGTGAAGTGGACATCACCCGTCACGTTGCAGCCAAAACCTGACGGCAAGGTGCGGTTCTGCATAGATTTTCGTAGGCTAAATGGCTTGACCACTACCAACCCTTACCCTTTGCCTCGAGTTGACGACAGCGTGGACAAGATAGGGAATGCAAAGTACCTTACTAAAATTGATCTTGTAAAAGGCTACTGGCAAGTACCCCTGTCGGACCGAGCTAAGCAAGTTTGTGGTTTTGTGGTAGATGGCAAGACCTACCAATGTAACGTAATGCCTTATGGGCTTAAGAACGCACCTGCCACGTTTCAGAACCTGATGAACGATATTTGTGACGAAATCCCTAACTGCACGGTCTACCTTGATGACGTGATAGTGTATGATGACAATTTTGAAAATCACCTCAGGCACTTAGAGACCCTGTTTGGGAAGTTGCACGATGCTGGGCTGGTGGTGAACCTGAGGAAGTGCGAGTTTGTAAAGGCTACTGTGCAGTATCTTGGCTTCGTGGTCGGGTTAGGCCGGGTGTGCCCCCCCCTGAGCAAGATACAGGCTATCAATATGTTTCCCAGGCCCACCACTAAGCGCCAGGTCATGCGGTTCCTAGGTATGATAGGCTATTATAGGCGCTTCATCCGGGGATACTCTACTGTCTTAGCACCGTTAACTGATCTACTGTCGAAGTCAGTGAAGTTCTGTTGGGCTGCGGAGTGTCAGAGGGCTTTCGACCTAGTCAAGCACCTGCTGTGTACACATCCGATTTTGAGAGCCCCAGACTTCTCCAGGAGTTTTCAGCTGGCGACTGATGCCAGCGGTGTGGGTGCCGGGGCAGTGTTACTGCAGACTGATTCCGAGGGCTTGGAACACCCAGTGAGCTTCTTTTCTCGCAAGTTTAATTCGGCACAAAGGAATTACTCGACTATAGAGAAGGAGCTTCTTGCTATCGTTTTGTCGCTCAAACATTTCGAAGTTTATGTTCCAGCCTACGGCCCGGTAGTGACGATTTATACGGACCATCATCCCTTGAAATTCCTAAATCAGTTTCACAATCGGAATATGCGGTTGACCAGGTGGTCCCTAATGCTCCAAGAGTATAATCTCAACATTCAGCATATTGCCGGGAGTGAGAACGTGATAGCAGATTGTCTATCAAGGGTTGATGATCCAGGATAGTCGTGCACGGTGTGTGGGTTGAGCAGGAGTAAAATTAGGCTATCATAACGCCGTCCAAAAAGATTATAAAACAATAAAATAAACGAGAATTTTTTTTTTTAGTTTTGTAAGTCTTTATTGTTGTAGCATGATGCATGCGATATTGTGTTTTATGTATAATTCACACTTCAGTTGTTGTGCACCTTTTGCAATTAGTGGCAGCTAAGGGTAGCAGGTCGGTTGGTTGCCTGTCAGATTTTGATAATGCTTCTAAGGTCGATTATCTAAAATCTTGGGGGGGCTGTGACGCACCCAGTGCGTGGCAACGCAACCTGATTGTACTCCTTGGTACTCCACTGTACCGCCACGGTGCGGTACCGTGTACCGCTGTACCGTGCTGGCTGCTTATATTGAGTGTGACAACGTATAACTATGTTCTTTGTATCTCTGCAAAGGTCTCGTCATGTGCTAACCAGTGGTGGGTTTTGTTTTAAGCCATGTCGAGACCTTCCATTTAATATGTAGTATCAATAGAGAAGTTGATAGATAAGACAATAGGAATTCAGAGAGAGAGAGTGAGTTAGACTTCAGAGCGAGAGGGTAGCAATGCGCCACGCTGCCGGGGGGGTGGTTGCCAGACGTATGGACCGGTTGGCAGCCCTGCGCTTATAGCTAGGTGCGACAGGGTTGGTAGTCCATTGCCGCCTGCCTATGCTGCCTGGGCTGCCCATGTTGTCGTGCTGCACATTGCCTGGAGGCTCGCTGTGTGTTCCATGATCAGGTTGCCTAGAACCTTTGAGATTCTAACATCCCTTGCCCTCTCTCCCAATTTCTCACGGTTGCACTCTTTCTCTCTGACGACATTACTCTCATTTCATTCTTCTCTCTATTTAAATGCATACCCTTCCCTCGAGGTCCTAAAGGAGTTTCAGCACTCACCTCTCGTATTACTCTTAGGACAAGCATATATTTACATGTATTAGATTTAAGGGGTTAATGTGAACAGCGATCTTCTTGATGAGGATAGTTGGTGAACGTTCTACATGTTCACGAGTTATATGCCCAGCTCATCATCCAATTTGTGACTAGACTAGTGCCATGTGTAAGAGCCCGACCATGCCCAGGAGTTGTCTGTAGAGGGGCGAGGACTTAGCCTTGATTTGCCTACCGAGCCAGGAGCGAGTGCAGTACCAGAGACTACAGCTCGCTCGTAGTGCCGGTATAGTAGAGTAACGTAATTTATCTGTCCTTGTGTTCTCTACAGTCTTTTCCTGGGTTCTCGCTTTCGGTGCTGGGACTCGTTGTTCCTGTGACTTGGCCTGCTAGCTAGAACACATGGGGATGATGAGTGGGTGATATCTTTATTTTACTATGCATTGCAGCTCTCTTTAAGTTTATGTATGTAACACTTTACAATACACATTACTCACACACAAGACAACACTATTAATACTTTCATGTATCAATTAACTGCACTGTCGTTTTGCTGCTGTGTCCGGAGTTCTGTTGCGTAGGGCGCATACGGACTCAGAGGGGAGACAGAGTGAGAGAAGCGAAGTAGCCTATGCGGTAGTAGGCTACCGGCGCAGTACTGTTGCCTGCAACCTTTTAGTTATTCCAAGTATAGATTCATTCTTATAATAAGTGACTACTATTTATGTTCCTTCCATGTGTATTATTAGGTATCTACTGGATCATGAACATCTTGTATGCTACATGCTAGTGCATGTTAGTAGGGGACAGTTATTCTAGTGCACGCGCTTTCAAGTAGGCGTGTACATTTGTCATTTAGCATTTCACTGTCATACCTTTAGCCTGCTTCTATTCTACATTATTAGAGGCTTAATATTAACGTAGTTTCTTGAGTATTGCATTTCTTTAGTCATAACGTAACCTATAAATGTCTGAGGGAGTTTAGCCTCATAGCCTACCCCTGTTGTACACTTTCGCCGAGTTAAGGTACCTCGTTACCATAGACGATAACTCTGTAGGGCGTTGGTGCTTTTGTTGTCTGGAGCATATAGTATTTGGGACTGGAATCGAGCGTGTCGTTGTCACATAAGCCATTTCTGTCCTACGATCAAGAATCCCGAATATGTATTGCCGATCCAGCCGTAACACTATTCAAAGTAATAGTATTACAGATGGTGTTCTGCCTGTGTCTTGCCTTAGGCCAGTGCAGTACATACAAGTTTAACCCTTTACCGGGCAAGTGACCATATATGGTAACTTAAACGGGTGGCAAAGATGGCGTCCCCCAGCCGCCCGCAGATGTCGAAACATGGTGCAATCGCCTCCCAGCCAATCAGGATGCATCACGTCACAACCCAAGACACTGACGTCAGAGCTTCCCCAGCTCACCATTCGCTCAGAGCCGAGGGAACTTCAGTCTTCCTCCAACCTTTGTCAGAGACGCACTTTCGCCCAAAGTTGCTCCCACGCCCACGACCCTACCACCCGACATAATGCCGGTAAGTTGATGAAACCCAAACATTGTACAATAGAATAAATGTGCTATCGAATGATATTGGTGTCAATTATGTGAGGGTTATAGAAATTGATGTAATCCACGAGTGAAAAATCGTATGTCCATATATGGACATACGCCCGTCTATCGTAATTTTCAGATGTCCATATATGGACATTTGGCCCGTCTATCATAATTTTTTTATTGACACTAATAGTTTTTTATAACTAGATATAACTCTTTATATAATTTCCACAATTCATTATGGGTTGTGGGTAAAGTTGTGTAGCACATTAATACATGCTCCAGTGACAACAATGCCATATTTTGATGTGTTTTTCATTAGTGAATAATTAATTATGTGTGTTTTTTTTATATTTTAACCAAATTTCTTCATATATTATTACATTTTTGGGTCAAATTCTACATTCAAATAATGTTCATTATAATGAACATATTGTACGCGATTTATTTATATTATAATTATTATATATACATTTTGTGATATTACTAAAGATATTTGTTATTATATATATGCATAATATATATGTCATATATATATATATATATATATATATATATAATTATATATATATATAATTATATATAATTATAATTATATATAATATATATATATATATATATATATATATATATATATATATATATATATATATATAATTTATATACCGGTATATATTATATATTTTTTTTTTTTTTTTTTTTTTTATTCGTGTATTGACTTTTTTGGATACATTTCTAACAAATTATTTCTCTTTCAGTTACTGACAGGACTCTTCTACAAGCGGGCCCGCCGCTGTGAGGCTACTGTGGTGCCTGCCGACCCTAACATCAGCGACGATGAATTCATGGATGACGACGACGTCGCTGACCCGGACTTCATGCTGCCACCACCCCACGATGTCAACACACCTCACGCTTCGGATGAACCGAACCCCAAGAGGAAGTGTGTCGGACCTGCATTTGAGGAAGTACCAGAGGAGCTTGAGGATGAGGAGGATGAGGAGGATGAGGAGGAGGCTATGGAGGTATTGCTAGAGGCTAACACATCCAAGGGTAAGGCTAAGGGTAAGGGTAAGAAGTCCCAAGCACGGCCCACAACCTGGAAGAAGGTGGACATCCAGAACCAACCCCTGCCCGCCTATCACCACAAACCTCCTCAGTACATCGAGGCTCCTCACCAG
>JBAKBP010028642.1:0-28279 GCA_037953745.1 Lithodes maja | reverse complement strand
ATGTGTGGAGATTGAAGCCACTGGATGGCATTTGGGAGTGGTACAGTACAATAATGCTTAATATGCCTTGTATATTGACGAAGCACTTAATTATGAATGGAATATTCGTTTACAACCATTAAATTGTCTGTTTTTGCATTACCTCTTATGCGTGTCCTATCAGTGTCATATTTATTTGATCGAACTTTATGCTCCGTTGAGCTCCCTATGCATTTTCAATGGTAAAAATGAGTGTTGCGTCGTCTGCAGCGGCTTCAAATCACGCGAGTATTGAGCCATCTACTGTAGTTGTTTATGGAGTTAAGGTGGGATGGTTCACTTTATGGGCGATTTTTGCATGTATTAATTATTTTCTTAGTTTCCTCCCTAGACCCCCATCAAATTAAAACAAAAAACATCCATTGGATCCCCCTTCTAGTTTGATTTGTAAATTTCTCGGTAGAAAAATGTCCCGACCGAAGGGCGGTTCTTCCAACATTACAGGCTCACTATCGTTCGCCAGGGAAAACATCGACACCTAAATAGAACGAAAGGTCTAAATATTGACGAAGAAATGGGGCAAAAGGTCTTAAAATCTACTAACTAATCGGGCAAGCATCTTAACCCTTTCACGCTCATATGACACAGAGTTTGCTAGATTAGCAATAAGAAAAAGAGTTCTCTCACTCTTATAATTACCTCTCCAAAATTAGTTCTCTGTCCACAGCTAACTCAAAGACAACTGCAGAAGTTGAAGTAAATAAACTAAAGGTTTCTAAATACCCCTGATGGTAACAAAGGCTTTAAAGTATCCCTAATAGGCTCAAAATCGCGTCATATGTCGGAGAAGGTTAACATCTGAAAACTAATGGGGCTAAACATGAGGGAGAAAGTGGTCCAGAAAACCTGCCCAGTGGTCTAGGCTAGGGATGTAAATATTGTCTCGGAAAGCGATACTAACTCATTAACTCCTTCTGTACCGGCGATGTCTTTATTATTTTAGTCTAGCTATATTTAGACGATTATTTGCAGTTTAAGAAAGATCTTTGGTAGTACAAAGTGTTAAGTACGATAGTTCAAAGCCTATTAATTGCTGGAGGCCCTTTTTAAACTGAATAAACTGGTCTAATAATTAGCCAGAATACAGTTTAAAGGACGGCACCAGTACAGAAAGGGATAAAAGATCTCTGTAACACAAAGTCCCTATGCCGCAGTCAATGAGAGTACAGGAGCCAGTGTGACTAAGGGGACAGTGGCTGCTTTTGTTGTGTCTATTAATTTATTAACTTATTTTTAAAGTTTCCTCACTACACCTCCCTCAAACTTTAAAAAACACCCCTAGACCCCTCTCAAGATAAATCTGTAAATTTTTCGGTAGAAAAATGTCCCGGTCAAAGGCCGGTTCCTCTTATACTTACAGGATCGCTATCGCTCGCCAGGAAACAATCAACAACTTAATGGCACGATAGGTCTTAAAATTGACAACGAAATGGAGCTAAAGGTGTTAAAATCACCAAGTTTACCCGTGCAATGCCTGGTGAGTTATCTGCTCAACAGGTGGCGTTGTGTGTGTGTAAGTGTGAGAGTCCGAGTGTAGGTGGTAAGACAGTGAAGCACGGGAACGAGGTGGCTTCAGAGATGGGGTCGTTTCGGGCCATGAGTGAGCACCGTGCCTCATGTGAAGGCAAGATGGCAGGTGCTCGTTGTACTCTACGTGCTTCACATGTCTCACTCCCTAGACTGGAACAAGACCTCACGGGCTTCACTGTTCATTGTAAAGCGGTGAATGTTAAGGCTCTCAGCCTATGCCCGAGAGGAAGTAAGTTGGAATATAGAAAAAAAAAAAAAAAAAAAAAAACTGCAAGAGACATTCCGGAACGTCATGGCAATTTAAATCAATTTACAGGCTTTTAAAGCCTCTTAAAGCCAGTAGAATCGAGTGCGAGGGAGCGGGAGTGCAACAGGCCACATGTCCTTTCTCCAGCCAGCCGGCCGCGGCATTGAGGACTCTAAAGCATACTCTCGCGAGATATACAGCGCTGCCAAAGGCAAATGTAGCGAGTCATTTGCGATAATTGCTCATTTTAGCGAATGTCTATGGTAGTGCTGCGGGTGAAGCCAGCAAACTACGAAGCTCGTTTTGGTGTAATTTTTAAGCTATTTTCTTCTATTTTTTGGCTGAATACATTTAATTTAATTAAGACACTTGCCTAATCAATCAGGAGTGCCTGACTTAACCCCAATATGTCGGAAATAGCGGAATTATGCCCACACCGTAGGAGTTAATGGGCCGAATGTCAACAATGTGAAAACTAATGTGGCTAAACACGAGGGAGAAGGGGGTCCAGAAAAGCAACCCATCTCCCCTTAAGGGGTACCGCACTCACCTCATGCGTTCGATCTCCCACTGCAGCACCGTAGGTTTATTGACTGAGATCCAGGGTTTTCCATATCCATAGCTGCACTGGCAGACATTAAAGGTGCGGTATACCAGTGTCGTATGTATATGTTAGCACCTGATCAGCAGGATCGAGCTGACTACACTGGATACAGACTATATTCACATCCACAGCCATGCTAACAGTACAATAATATTCCACCTGCACTCCCACACACTTCACACACACTGAAGGGCGACTAGCTCATCGGGCCACTATCAGCGTGGAGAACTTTATAATGGATTCAATGGATAGTAAAGGTTTGCAAATCATAAATAATGGTTTTCCAGGAAACTGTTTTAATCCCTTCTGTACCGACGACGTCTTTTTAATTTTATGCTTACTATATTTAGACTATTTTGAGCAGTTTAAGAAACATTTGTTGTAGTAAAAAGAGTTAAGTGAGACAGTTCGAAGCGTGTTATTTACTGTAGTTTGAAATGAATAGAATCATCTAATAGCGGCTAGAATGAAGTTAAAGAGACGTCGCCAGTACAGAAGGGGTTAATTACCTGCTGAACAAGCTAGGTTGTACTGTATGGTGTTAGGCAGTGCAATCATTCATACTGACCATATCACAACCTGGATAGTTTGGGAGCTTATTCTCACTATATATCGTGAAATTATATGTACATAGTGAAGTATGTAAAGTTCGCCTTTATGTCCATTTTCCACGATATCAGTTATCATCAATTTTTAAGTTAAACAATCGGAAAGAATAATAAAATTGGATTGCCACGACGAATAACAGCTAATGAAGCCACGTATCAACATAATTTACAATATAATAATACACCAGGTAAACAATACCCTTTATGATTATTATTGTTTAAAACATGCAATATATACAATTGAGATCAATGTAAGGCAAGTCAAACATTTCATAGTTTTTACAGTGAATTTTGTACAATGAAAAATTACAGTGTCTCTCTCTCTCCTTTGTTCAAGCTTAGCAATGTCTTTATACTTTTCGCGTTTTGACAAATTGTTCTTGCCTAACATTAGACGATTTTATACAGCTTAGGAAAGATCTGTGGGAATAACAAAGGTAAAGACTGTCTCTATTACTCTAAACTTCCATATACCCTTCCAATCTATATAAAATAATCTAATGATAACCAGATTAAACTGCCAAAACGCGTCATAATCCTCAAGAGGTTAAAAATAGCATATAATTCTCTCGTTGTTTCCGTGGATATTATGCACTTTATAATTTCATGTTATGCTGTATTCCTTGATGTCGTTTATTATGGTATACGCCTTGTTGCCGTTTTCTTTCGTTGTTCATCTTCTGTCACACCCGTAAAATTACTCTTATTATTTCCATTTCTTCTTCTCTGTTCATGTTCCCTGGTTATTTTACTTTTCTTAGTTGTAAAATCATTAGCTTCCTCCTTTAAACCTCGTTCAATTATAACTTTTTTGTTCATTGATTCGGATATACTTCAATTTACAATTCACTTTCTCATGAGTAGCTGTCAGTCCATAAATGATCATAACATTGGGGTTTGTAATGGAGGATTTATATTAAGAACGGGGTGTTCCTCAATTGCTACAAAGTTTTCGTTGATAGAGGATTCCATTAGGTACAGTTGGCCACATTAATTTGCATACATTCCACGTTTTTATATGTGGAATGAATATTAGCATGATTGAGTTAGAATTGTACATTTTTATGCCATAGTTATATAATATGACCAATTAACGGTATAGTAGCAAATTATTCTTATAAGTCAATCGCATAATGTGTCCTTCCATACATATATTCATGGCGTGGATACAAACTAATGTGGCCAACTGCCCATGGTATTTGCTTAAATTGATTTGTATTCATTCTTCCATTAAACAAGTTCAAGTTTGTTCAATATTTATGGTTTATCACACTCTAAGGAGTCCACAAATTCTCTGTTTCTGCTTCTCCATTTTACAATGACGACTTAAATTATTCATGATGTCACATTCGTTTGACCGTGTATATATATTTATATTTAATTTGCCCAGACCATTATATATTTGCATAATGTGTTGGTGTTAATTTTGTCTTTGTCCCTATGTACACTCGAGGAAAAAATAATCTTTACACTAATGCTCTAAACATTCCAGAAGTGGGTCGATATCATGTAATAATACCTCACAGACCAATGTTTCGTCTGCTTCATTCCATCCACTCTAGATTATATACAGCTCACCAGTGTAAAGATTGTTTTCCCTCGAGTGTAGTACTGTACATCAATAGGTATTGAAATAGTGTGTTTGAGAGAGATAGATAGATAGATAGATAGAGAGAGAGAGAGAGAGAGAGAGAGAGAGAGAGAGAGAGAGAGAGAGAGAGAGAGAGAGATAATATAATAACACAAGCCAAGGCCCGTTCCTACAGGCTAACGTTAACTATAGCACCAATTATCCTTCTCTTCTCCTCCTCCTCCTTCTTCATCACACATTATCCTTCTCTCCTTCTTCTTCTTCTCCTCGTTATTGCACCCTCGCTCCTGCAGATGGGTCCCTATTATCCTTTTAGTACGCTTCTCCTCTTCTTCTTTTTCTTCTCCCGTCTTCTTATTGTCCATCTTCTTCCGGTTTAGGCTGGTAAATTCTCCTTCGCCCAAAACTGTCCCTGAGGAAAATAGAAAACGCCAATAATATTAAACATTAAATGCATTTATATACAATGCACTTATAATTTACATTTATATATGTACAGTTACCCACATATGTTCTGTTCCTCTACGTGAACTTAGACATAGAAATATAATGCGCCTGATTGAATTACTAGTGTAATTTATTATGCAGTACTTAATCGACTGATTGTGAAACAAATAAACTCACAATTCATTCATACTATTTTACTTTAATATATAAGATCACGACGAGGAACAGAACTTATGTGGCCAACTGTGCATATCCCTTTGCACGTTCAAAGCAAAGGAAAACTGTTTACACATACTAGTCACGTGAAACCACTGAGAGCATTAAGAATCAAACAAAATCCTCAAACATAGTATTCCTCAAGTTGTAATGCCGCAATTTGTTATATACTAATCTGACATATGGAAATCATAATCATATTTCATTGTATAAGAAAATGACATACCCAATCACCGTGTAAAGCTATGGGATATAACCACAGTGAATGATCATCCTATATTGTTTTAGTATACTATTCTACGGTTGCAGTCTATATTGTTTTAGTATACTATTCTACGGTTGCAGTCTATATTGTTTTAGTATACTATTCTACGGTTGCAGTCTATATTGTTTTAGTATACTATTCTACGGTTGCAGTCTATTTGTGTAAGACCTTCATTATGTTATAATTGAGATGGATGGTTGTGGAGGCTTATACATCCGTGTAATGTCAGAATGTATGACCGTGACTGTACAAGACTATGCATACTCTTTGTTTAACCTCTTCTGTACCAGTGACGTCTTATTTATTATATGCTAGCTATATTTAGACGATTGTGTACAGTTTAAGAAGGATATGTGGTAGTACAAAGGGTTAAGTGAGATGGTTCGAAGCATTTTAATTGCTAGAGGCCCGTTTTTGAAGCTGAATGAAATCGTCAAATAGTAGCCAGAGTAAAGTTAAACGGACGTCGCCGGTACAGAAGGGGGTTAAATTATGAATTTTGACTCGATGTTTGGAATGGTGCAGCAGGAAACACGCAATGTAGTGGGAGTCATGTTGTAGTCTCGTTATTACTTTTGTCCACATTTAGACCCTCTCCAGAATATAATCTCTCTCTCTCTCTCTCTCTCTCTCTCTCTTACACACACACACACATTCACTCATTCAAACACACACATACTGTTACGATCCAGGTTCTCAAAGACACAGGGCTCTTCAACATTGGACTAGATAATGGCAAAAAGCAACAACGGTAACACTAGATCCAACCCCTGCCTTAAACACTGGAAAACAAAACACCATTACCGCCCTGAGTCGTGCCTGGACAACGAGGAATCCTATGACTCGGTAACTGGTGCACACACACTAGGCTGACGCTCAATGAAACAGCCTATTCTCAAACAGTAAAAGATTACTCGATTATGTTACACAAAGAAAAGATGTTAACGTGATTAATTAACGTTACGGTAGATACTCAAATAACTGGCACTCCTGTATTAAAGAAAGTGCAATGCTAGTCCTGCAACATCAACTGGAAACTTCTGAAATAAGTCTGATGCTGGGAAGATGTTCGTAAAGAATCTTGAACAATTATAATGCAGAATACGGGTCACAATAAATGCTAGGACATATAGTAATAATAGGCAGGCGAATAATAAAGACTGCGCAAAGGTAGTAATGCTCGACAACAAAATAAATGCTTCGTGACACAACGCAACAGCCTACTAGGGTTGTGCAACTCAACAACAACCTCGGCTCAAAAGTGCAGTGAATAATAATGCTGCATACATATAATAATGGGGCTTATCTCTAACCAGTGTCTGCTCAGTTAATAAAGTCTAGCTGGGGTATCAAGGCAGGGCAACAATGGGCGAGCATGCGGCTCATAGCCTAACGTTGTCCGAGGGTGGTATAATGAAGATTACGTTATATGACGGGGATGCTCTCTTGATAAATCTAGGTCTCTAGTACCTAGCTCTATCCTGGCGATCCCTCAGAAGTCAACACAAAGAGGCAGCACTATGTTGTGAGGGATAGGCTATGGCCCTCTCACACCACAGCGCTGTGCTCGCAAAGTAAACCAACCCGAAGACAACTTAGGCTCCCACAGTACCTGTCGATGTCGTGCAGAGCTTAGCTAACACTGCACACATCGGAGACAACGACACAGTAACCTTACCCCTAGTCTAGCTTTAGATAACCAAGAAGAATCACTCAACACCTTGCATGGGAGACATATACCGGTCTACAACCTTCCCGAGAGAGGACACATACGGAAAAGTCCGTCTCTCTAAACCTCAATAAAACATAATACCTCCTTAACCTAATACATGGAAATATCTGAGAGCTTCGCGTACAATACGACTGGTCGACGGTGAACGTCTATGCTGAAACCAGAAGGGATGTTGAGTTTAATAAAGATTAGAGAATGAGAAAGGAGAAGTCGAGAGAGAGAAATAGTATGCAAAGTCGCGAGTATGGGGGACAGAATTGCAAAGGATGTAGGCGATACGCGTGTCAGGCAAGCTCTGAGCTGGTAAAGAACACGAGGCCGCGACGGGAAGGGACTAGTTGACCACCCGGCCGCCAACGCCGTCAGCGCCCAAGCGAGCCGTGTCATAGCTCACCTCGCTGCAGGGTGTACCCCCTCACACTCTCTCGCTCGCCTCCCACACAAGCAACATTTATATTATAGCGAATATAAAATATAAGGCGCGGCCACAGACCAAAACAAAGACCATTTCTAGACTGTCTGTGGCAACACGACACTAATGAAATAAAGCAGATCATTCTAGGACAACTGTAGCCTATCCCCCCATCCTGGCGAGCGCTAGCGAGCTGCAATGGCCCACGCAACCATTCTGCTAACGCCGGGAGGCGTCACAATACACACACACACACACACACACACATACAAACACACACACACCCAATCACACTTAATTAAACAGCTATAGCACCGTCTTAATATAATGTATGAGACAGGGAAATTAAAAGACTGTGATTCCATGCTAAGGGTCGGGGGAATTATACAGAGTTGCCAAATTAGCTACGTTATCGCTAGATCTGGAGGTATTTACTTCGATCTAGAGGACATTTTATCATCTAGTGGCATGAATTCTAGCGATATTCTGGAGATTGAGCCATTTTAAAGCGTTATTCAAAGGTGGGTGGCTTTATTCTAGCTATTTTTGGCGTATATTTACTATCTAGCGGATGTGATCCTGTTGAGGGGATCAGAGACAAAACAATGGGAGGGGCCTAAATACCTTATCTCTGGTTCTCACTTTAAGGGGAGCCTGACCGTTTGTTTGGTCTATTAATTCATTTATTCATATATTTTAATAGTTTCCTCCCTAGACCTCCATCAAGCTTAGAAAAACACCCCGTAGACCCCCCTTTAAGATAAATTTGTACTTTTTTCGGTAGAGAAATGTCCCGGCCATAGGCCGATTGCTCTTAAAATTGCGGGCTCGCTATCGCTCGCCAGAAAATAATTGACACCAAAATGGCACGAAAGGTCTTAAAATTTACAACGAAATGGGGCGAAAGGTGTTAAAATCGCCAAATTAATGGGCCGAACGTCTTATAAACTCAAAACTAGTGGGGCTAAACATTAGGGAGAAGAGGGTCTAGAAAACCGGTCTTCTTCCCCTTAAGGTGCTGATTGGATGGTAGGGAAAGAGAGAGCTATACAGATACAAGGACTACACAGACCCTGGGGCCTTGCACATTAGGTAGGACTTACAGACGTATGCTTAAACCTTCCCATTGTGAAACCCTCCCACCTCGCTTTGTGTATCTTTTTCTCCCTCTCTCTTTGGCTTTTATCCATTCGGCCCCGTTCAGCCTACTTATTTAAGACGTTTACCCCCATCCAGGTGTCAATATTTTCCTGGCGAGCGGTAGCGAGCCAGCATATATATATTTTTGTTTTGACAGCAAGCTAAATTTGTAAATATTTCGATAGAAAAATGCCTCCGGCGAAGCCGGATTTCTCCATACAATGCTGGCTCGCTATCGCTCGCCAGGAAGTAATGACACCTGGATGGGGATAAACGTCTTAAAACAGTTGGCTGAATGGGGCCGAATGGATACAAGCCAGGGAAAAAGAGAAAAGGAGAGAGAGATAAACAAAAGTCGGTGACCCCCCTTAATGAACGAAATTAGACGAGATCAATAATATTGTTAGCTTTTAAAACTTGGGAGATTACACATTTTCTATAATAAATAAACACTCGGTTTCAATGTTTTCGTTAATTATGGTCTAAATGACACTCAGCTCACACGCCTAAGAATACGGCTGATAATTCTAGAATTAGTAAATACTACGGAGTAAAAGAAGAAAATAATTATAACCCCTTCTGTACCGGCGACATCTTATGTATTTTATTTTGGCTATATTTCAATTATTGTGTGCCGTTTAAGAAGGATCTGTGGCAGTAGAAAGGGTTACGTGAGATAGTTCGAGGCCTATTAATTGCTTGAGGTCCTTTTGAAAAAATCGTCTAATAGTACCCAGAATAAAGTAAACAAGACGACGTCGGTACAGAAGGGGTTAAGCCGGTGTCACATGAGTTCTTGTTCCGTCAATTTTTACGGACAATTACAGTCTGGCATCTTTAAGGGGCGATGGTTCACTTTTTGGGCAATTTTTGCATGTATTCATTATTTTTCTAGTTTCCTCCCTAGACCTCCACCACATTTAAAAAAACATCCATTATATCCCCCTTCTAGATTAATTTGTATATACATTTTTCGGTAGAAAAATGTCCCGGCCGAAGGCCGGTTCTTCCAACATTACAGGCTCACTATCATTCGCCAGGGAAAAAATCGACACCTAAATAGCACAAAAGGTCTAAATATTGACGACTAAATGGGGCGAAAGGTCTTAAAATTTACTAATTAATGGGGCAAACATCTTAACATCTGAAAACTAATGGGGCTAAACATGAGGGAGAAAGTGGTCCGGAAAACCGGCCCATCCCCCCTTAAGTGAAACTGTATCAGAAATCAACCACCTAACATATTTTACCTTCAGTCTACTTTCCGGTTTCAATGTTCAAGACCCTCAAAATAATACGAGAAAAGACTTGTTCGCCGAAAGTTGCCGGAAAAAGTGTTCGTGTGCCACTGGCTTAAGGAGGGATGGGCCGGTTTTCTGGACCACTTTCTCACTCATGTTTAGCCCCAGTAGTTTTCAGATGTTCAGATGCTTGCTCCATTAGTTAGTCAACTTTATGACCTTTCGCCCCATTTCTTAGTCAATATTTAGATCTTTCGTGCTATTTAGGTGTCGATTTTTTCCCTGGCGAACGATAGTGAGCCTGTAATGTTTGTACATCTACCATAAAATGTACAAATTAATCTAGAGGGGGGATCTAATGGATGTTTTTTTTTAAATTTGATGGAGGTCTAGGGAGGAAACAAGATAACTAATTTATACATGCAAAAATCGCCTAAAAAGTGAACCATCCCCCCTTAAGTCGGCATGAATAAAACGTGAGGAGAAAAAAGGTTAATCTGTAATGCATTGGTTACATCCTGGGATTTAGTTTTGTCTACAATGTAGGTAAATATTAATACAACCATACTTATAAAAAAAATAAAATAAAGTAAAAATAAAATAATATAAGAGGCGATTGTGACCCCCCCCCCCCCCCCCCACACACACACACACACAATACAATATAATACTTAAGTAACTATGGAACATTGAAAGCAAGAAACGTGATTTGTAAATGTAATTGGAAGAGTGTATGTTGGATCAAATACCCCGATAAGAGAGGTAAGGAGGTTTACCAGAGGTCTTGAGGGAGAGATGGTAAGAGGATATCCAAGAGTAAGAGATGAAAGGAGAGAGAGAGAGAGTTAAAGATGCAGAAAGTTAGTTGTGTGTGTATGTGTGTGCATGTGTTGTGTGTGTGTGTGTGTGTGTGTTTGTGTGTGTGTGTGCGTGTGTGTATGTGTGTGTGGGGGTGCGTGTATGTGTGTGTTTGTAGGGATGTAAGTAAAAATTATAATTATCTGAATATTTTTAGCCGGCATATATTTGTGCATTTTTTGGTAGAAAATTGACCTGGCCGAAGACCGGTTCCTCCTAAATTGCATCGAAACATAAATGGCACCAAAGGTTTTACAATTGACAAAAAAAAAATGGGGAGAACAGTCTTAAAATCACCAAACTAATCAGGCGAACGTTTTAAAATCTCAAAACTAATGGGGATAAGCATTGGGGAGAAAGAGGTTAACAAAAAAACATAATGAATAAATAAATAAATACACAAATAAATAAATAAATACATCTATCTATCTATCTATATGCTCAGGCCCAATCCCCATATTTGGGGGTAGCCGACTCAAGACAGAGCAAGAACAGGGAAAACACAAAAACAACATAAAACAACAAATAAACACAGATAAAAAGCACAAACTCACACACATCCAGGTCACCCAGGAGAAGACCCGAAACCAGGGTAACCAAGGTCGCTCCAGCACTCCCCCGGCCCCCGACCACCCGGAGAGGTTCTGATCTCGGCAGGCAGACATGCAGCGGAGCCAAAGTCACAAGCCCTCCCACCACACTTCCAGGCGCACCCTTCATATTAACCGTCTCCCCGGGCCAGGCGCCTGATGGACTATTATCTAGTCCAACTTGCGCCCGACCTCTTACTCCAAATTCTTTGACTATCTAAACTCTACAGTGGAACACATTCTATCCATTTCTCCTTTCTCAGAAATCTCCATCTTAGGAGATTTCAACGTTCACCACCGCCAATGGCTCTCCTCTCACACTACTGATCCACCTGGTGAACCGTGAACAAGCCTAGTCTTCTCTATCATAAATGACCTAGAGCAGTTAGTTCAGCAACCCACCCGTATCCCGGATCGCATCGGAGATCGGCCCAACATTCTTGACTTGTTTCTAACTTCTAACCCTTCTTCTTATACTGTCGATCTTTTCTCTCCTCTGGGCTCCTCCGACCATAAACTTATCTCTGTCACCTGTCCTATCTCTCCAGTACGGCCACCCGATCCTCCTAGCCGGCGGCGCTTGTGGCACTTTGGCGCTGCTGACTGGGAGGCTCTTCAGCAGTACTTCTTTGATTTCCCATGGAATGATTTCTGCTTCCGTGGCCGGGGACCCTCGGAGAGTGCTGAACGCATTACCGAGGTAATCCTATCGGGCATGGAAGCATACATTCCATTCTCTTTCTCTCAGACTAATGCTAAAAAATCTTGGTTTACTCACGCCTGTTCTACTGCTGTCCGCAATAAGGAGGAAGCATTCAAACGGTACCGACGCCTTAAAACTCAAGACTCTCATTCTTCTTATGTTTCTGCCCGGAATCAAGCCAAATCTGTTCTTCGACTTGCCAAACACTCTTTCATCAATAATAAATGCACTGAATTAAGCTCTTCCCAAGCTTTCTGGCATCTAGCCAAAAACCTCTCCAACAATTTCTCTTCCTCGTCTTTCCCTCCCCATTCCCACTCTGATGGCACTACCATCACTTCTTCCTCTGACAAAGCTAAACTCTTCGCGCAAACTTTTGCTAGAAACTCCACCTTGGATGATTTCGGTGCTATTCCTCCCTCTCCGCCCTCCTCTCTCTTACTTATGCCTAATATCCTAATCTCTTCTAAAGATGTACTTTCTACCCTCTCTGGGCTTAACACTAATAAGGCGTACGGTCCGGACGGTGTTCCTCCTGTTGTTCTAAAAACTGTGCTTCCGTGCTGACTCCCTGCCTAGGCAAACTCTTTCGTCTCTGTCTATCCTCTAACGTCTTCCCTTCATGCTGGAAGTTTGCTCACATTCAACCTGTCCCAAAGAAGGGTGACCGCTCTCAACCCTCCAACTATCGTCCAATTGCTCTCATCTCTTGTCTTTCTAAAGTTTTTGAAACTATTCTTGCTTCCAAATTTCTTAAGCATTTCTCTTCTCATAATCTGCTCTCAGATCGCCAGTATGGCTTCCTTAAGGGTCGCTCTACTGGTGATCTTGTTTCATATCTTACTAACTCTTGGTCATCCTCCTTTCGGGACTTCGGTGAGACTTTTTCTATTGCACTAGACATATCGAAAGCCTTCGATTGAGTCTGGCATAAATCTTTAATTTCTAAACTACCCTCCTTCGGTTTCTATCCCTCCATCTGTGCCTTTGTCTCTAATTTCCTTTCCGGCCGTTCCATAGCCGCGGTTGTGGACGGCCATAGTTCACTTCCTCACCCTATAAACTCTGGTGTTCCTCAGGGCTCTGTCCTATCTCCTATTCTCTTTCTAATTTTTATAAATGATCTCCTTAACTGTACCTTAATTCCTATCCATTCATACGCAGACGACTCAACCTTACACTACTCCATTAGTTTTTCAGAACGCCCCAGCCAGCAATTCCTCAACGATAAACGTAATGAAGCCATAGAACTCTTAAATTCTGATCTAAATACTATTTCCAATTGGGGCAGAGAAAACCTTGTTAACTTTAATGCCTCCAAAACCCAATTTCTCCATCTATCTACCCGTCAGGATCTCCCAGCGGACTATCCCTTATTCTTCAACAATACAAAAATCAACCCTTCATCTTCTCTCAATATTCTTGGCATCTCTTTTTCTTCTGCTCTCATTTGGAAGGACCATATTACCAGTCTTGCTAAGGCAGCCTCCCAGAAGCTGGGTGTGCTCAACCGCCTTAGGGGGTTCTTTTCCCCAGCACAGCTTCTTGCTCTGTACAGGGGCATAGTGCGCCCTTGTATTGAGTATTGTTCACGTGTGTGGGGAGGTTCCTCTCACACCGCTCTCCTAGACAAAGTTGAAAGGAAGGCCTTTCGTATCATTAACTTCCGTCCACTCACCAACTCTCTGCAATCTCTCTCTCTCCGCCGCAATGTTGCATCTCTCTCGCTATTCTATCGCTACTATAATAATCAGTGTTCCTCAGAGCTATCCCAGTGCATACCACCTCCTTTACGTAGGGCACGTGGTACCCGTCTTGCAACTCAATCCCACCCCTACTCTGTGCAACTCTCCAACCCAAGAGTGAAACGTTACTCTCAAACTTTCTTCTACTCAACAGCTGAGCTCTGGAACTCTCTCCCAGAATCAGTCTTTCCCTCTTCCTATGACTTAAATTGCTTCAAACTCTGTGTGTCCAGGCATTTTGGCTCGAACGTCCCTTGATTTTGGCCCTGTCACTCTTTCAACTATGGGGGAGGCACTCGCTATAGGCAGTAATGCCTTTTGCCTCCCTCAATCACATAGAAAAAAAAAAAAAAAAAAATGACCACGTGTTCACTCAACTATTCACAAGCATTCTCCATTCACTCCTGTCCACCACCACTTCCCCTGCCTGATCTATAGTCATTCCTCTATCATCCAAAGCCTTTCTTACACAGTCTCTCCATCTCAATGGGGGTCTTCCTGCCCTTCTATCTCCCCTTGTACCTGACTCACATATTCTCTTTGTAAGCCTTTCATCTCCCATTCGTTCAACATGACCATACCAGCTCAGCACCCTTCTGTCCACTCTGGCTGACAAATGTTCCTGCTGCCCCACTCTCCTACGTATCTCTTCATTCCTCAATCTGTCTCTACGAGTAACTCCACACATACTCCTCAAGCAGCTCATCTCCATCACATCCAACCCTCTTTTCTCTTTTTTCTTCAGAGCCCATGTCTCAGCCCCATACATCACTGTTGGCACAACAATTCCTTTATACAGTGCACTTTTTACTTTCACTCCGAGATTTCTCGTCTTCCACATACTTCCCATTGCTCCGAAAACCTTCCTTCCTTCACACACTCTCTGTTTTACTTCCACTTCCATACCTCCACTCCTGCTTATTGTTCCTCCTAGATATTTAAAACACTCTACTTGCTCCAATATTTCCCCATCCAGCCTCACATCTAGATTCACCCTATGCTCTCCCGTATTACACACCATTACTTTACTTTTATTGACGTTCACCTTCAGTTTCCTCCTTCCACAAACCACACCAAACTCTTTGACTACCCGCTGCAGTTTCTCATCAGAATCCGCCACCAATGCTGTGTCATCAGCGAACAGCAACTGATTCAACTCCCAATCTCTACCATTCTTTCCTACTAAACCCAATCCTCTTCCCATAGTTCTCCTTTTCACCTCCCTCACCACACCATCCATAAACATATTAAACAGCCATGGTGACATTACACAACCCTGTCGCAAACCTACCTTTACCTCAAACCATTCACTCAACTCACCATTTCCTACTCTCACACATGCTCTGCTCCCTTCATAAAAACTCTTAACTGCTTCTAACAAATTTCCTCCTATTTCATAAATCCTTAACACCTTCCACATTGCTTCACGGTCCACACGATCATATGTTTTTTCCAAGTCCATAAAAGCCCAAAATATCTCCTTATACTTTTCTAAATACTTCTCGCATAACTGTCTTACTGCAAACATCTGATCCACGCACACTCTTCCCCTCCTAAAACCGCACTCTTCTTTCCCTATTGCAACTTCCGTACACTTTATTATCCTCTCTATCAACACCCTGCCATACAGCTTTCCAACCACTGACAATAAACTAATACCTCTATAACTTGAACACTCCTGCCAATCTCCCTTCTCCTTGTACAATGGCACAATACATGCACTCTTCCAGTCTATTGGTACCATTGACACAACAAAGCACACATTGAAAAGTCTCACCAACCAATCTATTATCACATCTCCACCCTTCTTTATACACTCCACAGCAATACCATCCAAACCTTCTGCTTTTCCCACTCTCATTTGTTTCACTGCTTCTTTCACCTCATTTTCCTCAATCCTTTCATTCATTCCCTGCCACCTGGGTGGCCTGGGTAATCTATCTCCATCCACCTCTGCTTCCTCACTGCTTCTCTTCCATCTCTTGTATTTAACAAAGATTCAAAATACTCGGCATATCTTTTCCTCACTTCAACTGGTTCCACTAGTAATTCTCCATTTTCATCTTTCACTGACTCTTCCCTCTTTTGTCCTCCTTTCCTTACTTTATTTACCTCCTTCCAGAACATCTTTCTCTCTTCAAAATTCTCACTCAGCCTTTGACCCCACCTTTCGTTTGCATCTTTTTTCGCTTCTCTAATTTTTCGTTTTGCCTCTCTCCTTTTCTCCTTGTACCTCTTCCATACCTCAACACTACCATCCTGTAAAACCCTCTCAAAACACTGTCTCTTCTCCTCAACTGCCTTTCTCACCGTATCATTCCACCACTCGCTTCCCTTCCTGATACCTCTGCCTCCTACTTTCCTTTTGCCGCATACTACCTCTGCACTTGCTTTCACTCCTTCCTTAAACTGTTGCCATTCAACCTCTACTTGTCTCTCTTCCATCTCTCTCACTTCCATCCACTTTTCATTTAGTCTTTCCCTGTACTCCCTCTCTTGTTCACTCTTCTCTAACTCACTAACTTTTATTACCTCTCTTACTTCATGCTTGTCTCTCATTCTCCTGTAACTCTTAACTCTTAGCTTTCCCTCCACCAGGTAATGATCTGACATACCCTACGCCTCACCTCTCATCACATTCACATCCAGCAGTCTACACAATCTTTCCCTTGTCACCAGCACATAATCCATCAATGCTGTTACGACCGGGACTCGTATAAAACAAGGGCTCTTAATCATTGGAATAGAAAGGCACACAGCCACAATGGTAACACTAGATCCAACCCTCGAACTTATAATGCCGGCGCACAAAAACACCTATACCCTCCAGAGTTAAATCTGCAAGAGCGGGGTATCCTCTAACTCGGTATAAATGCACTACTACTACAGGCTGATGATCTCTGATACAGCCTGATCACAACAACATACAATTAAGTTAATAATGTATACAAGGAAAAAGATAGAGAGCTTAATTAAATCACTGGAATGATTTAATGCAAACAAGAAGAAGGTATAATTAAAGTTACTCTAAACAATAATAAACTGTCACTCCTATATTAAAGAAAGTGAATGAAAGTCCTAAAGCATCGAACAGGAATCTTCTGAAGAAAGTCTGATGCAGCTAAGATGATCGAATCGGATTTTGAACTGTTATATAAAGCAGGAACAAGATATGACAAGTGTAGGGATATACAGTGTTAACTGGCACGGGAATAATAATAAATGCGCAATAGTATTATCTCCAACAACAAAAGAAGTACTTCCTCAGGCAACACAAAAGCCTGCTCGGGTTGTGCAACTCAACAACAACCAAGACTTGCAATCAACGTGAATAAAAATGCTGCATACATAACATAAGAGTTTATAATCCTAATCGGGTGTCTGCTAGGCGAATAAAGTCTAGCTGGGATGTCGTAGGCTAGGAAACTATGGCTGAGCAAGCGGCTCGTAGCCTAGCGAGGTCCGTAAGACTGTACAGCCAAATTACGTGAAATGACGGGGTGCTCTCTTGAGAGATCCAGATCGCTAGTATCTGGTTCTCTCCTGGCGACCCTCTACAAGTCTAAACAAAACGAGTTAGCACAGTGTTGGGTGGCAGAGGCAAACGCCCTCACTCGCAACACAGTGCTAAACTCACAAGTTACACAGTCAGAAAGACAACCTAGGCGTCCCACATATCCGTTGTGATTGTACAAGTTCAACAAAACCTGGTACACATCGGAGATCACAACACCAGTAGCCTCACCCAAGTCTAGCATTAAATAGCCCAGCAGACAACCAAGGAATAGGTAGGGAGGCACCGCGAGTGTGTCGAACCTCTACAGACAAAATATTAACCCGTCCAAAATGTCTAACTAAACATGAAATATCTGAGAGCTTCAGCATACAATACGATGGCCGATATATGAAATCGTGCAGAACCAAAGGGGAGTTATGATGTTAAATAGATTAGAAGAATAAGAGGTAAGAAGTCGAGAGAGAGAGAAAGTGTTCTATAGGTAGAAGTCGGGGACAGGTGGCAAGGGAGGTGTGAAGGGTATGCTGGTCAGGCAAGCTCTGAGCAAGGAAGGCACAAAGGCAGCAGGGAGTGCGGGGGGACTACCTCCTGCCGCGGCAGGAGGGCGGCAAGGCGGCCAGCCACTCAGAGGGCCCGGCCGTGGCATGACGTCACCGAGACAACACGTAACACTACGCGCACACACTCTGCCTCCTACACTTACTCATTCACACTCTCTAGCTGTATCATTCAGTCTTATACATTAAACTTATAACTGATGATATAAAATACAATGCATTGTCACAGACGAAAATAAAGACCAATTCTATACTGCCTGTGACATGACGATTCACAAGAAAGAAAGTATAACATTCTCTGATAACTGTAGCCCATTTCACTGCCCTGGCGAGCGCTAGTGGCTACCGGGAGGCGATTCTGCCAACGCTGGTAGGCGTCACACCCCACCCAAGATGTGGGACGCTCAACATTAGGCGAGCACCATATTTGACAAGGCACAATGCAGACAAGACCCGCCACAACCAGGCACTCCGCCAGAAATGAAATGCAAAGCTCAATCATAAACAAAACAACATTTTAGCATAACTAAAATCATATAACCCCTCCCAAACATAATAGTATAATTTTAGCCTGCTATGCTCCCAGAGCGACCTTCAAAAAGCCCAGCCTCCTAAGTGAAAGAGGCACTTACAATTAACTATCAAAAGAAAGAGTTTTTATGTGATTTTTTTATTTACTTTTAATGTCGTTTTTGACGGCTGCTCTACAGGAGCAAGCCTGATTTTTCTCACTCTCAACACACACTGATTGAACGGCGAGGGTTCTCCTGCAAACAAACCCTCCCGTGACAAACAATCAGCCAAAACATTATCAGTGCCCTTAGCATGCCACACATCTAACTTGTGTCCCTGCAGCAAAACAACATCTGGCACTGATAACCTGCCCAGTTCATCACAAGACTGGCATTTCTCTTCGCTCTTTCCGGCAACAGGGCCTGCCAATAACCTTTCACTAGCTCTACCTTCGTGACGAGCGAGGCAGCCCCGAAGCGGTCTATGGTATCGTCAACTCTAGGTAATGGATAGGCGTCTGTCAGGGATAATGCTTCCACACTCATGCAATCACCATACACACAGATCTTGCCACTCAACTCAGGTTGCAAACTCACTGGCAACAACCACTTACGATATCGCTTATCCCTCAGACCCTTGAGTAATGGATAGGTGTCTGTCAGGGATAATGCTTCCACACTCTTGCAATCACCATACACATGGATCTTGCCACTCAACTCTGGTTGCAAACTCACTGGCAACGACCACTCACGATATCCTTTATCCCTCAGACCCTTTTTCCTCATGTTGTCTAGCTCTGTTTTCACGACAGGCTGTTGAGCAGGATTTATACGGTAGGGAATTAATTTAAACCTTGCACTGTCTCCAGCCTCCATGTCGGATTCTACCCCGTACATCAGGCCTGGAGAAACAACAAACATGCGGATGCACTGCCACAGCTTAGTAAACAACTTATCTGGCAGAACAACATGCCTAGTGCCCTCCCACAACCCAGCCGAGACCACAGCTTCTAACCTGTAGACTCCCTCCTTCTCCACCTTCGTCCCTAGAACAGCCAGGTCATGAGAGGGACAATCAGTACCACCTGTGCAGTCACTCCCATAGTTCATTATTGCTAAGGCTTCCTCGCCGATACCGTACATGCGCACCCTCGCATTCCTTACGACTACATCTGCCTGCACAGCATCACCGCTTTTAGCTACATGGCCAGATACAGCCGGTCTATGGTAGGGCTGTTGCATTCGACTAGAGCAGCATTGGGAGGCTATGCGACGACCGGGAACATCCACTCCACAGCCAACCTCACCAATCTGCTCAATGTCCTCCTTTTGACCACCACCCTTGGCAGCCATGGGCCGATCCTGACCTGACAACCATGTCCAAGCCTCGTCGCCCACCTTGAACCACCGAAACAATGAGGCTAACGGTCTATCAACATTCAGGTGACCTGCCCGCGGAACATCTTGCACCGCCTGAGTTGTGAGGCTCGGGTGCCCGGCACGACCAGTGGGGTATGAACCGAGCTGGTGCTGGAGCGCTGCACAATGCTGCCTAGGCAGGTGCTGTAGCGCTTCCACAGCCACCAGACTCGTGTCCCCCGCCCACTGCTCCGCTGAGGCATGACAATCCCAACTCTCCTCCATCTGTGCCCTACTGCCCCCCTCTCCTTCTCCTCCTTGGCCACTGCAGACCAACGCAGGGACAGTAGGCTGCTCAGGTGGTTGCCTCACAAACTCCTCCAACAGGTTCACATGACATGTTTCCCCGTCCTCGTGTTTGATAGCCCCGTTCCCACAACTCTCCTCCAACTGGGAACTACTAAGTTGCGGAGTGCCATCACGCCCAACCATGTCACTAGGGGTGACAGGTTTTGGGGCCACTCCGGAGCTCACCTCTGGGTCAAGTACTAAGCCGCTAAGGAGAACCGCTGGAGCAAAATCACAAAACTCCCCACTTTAACTTACTCCTTCCGACCGTTCCTCCGCTGGTCAAGAGACTCAGGAATAGGCTGTGACACTTTGGATGCAAGAGATCTAGTAACAACGCACGCCATAGGTTGTACCTGACAGTTCTCTACTCACTCCTGTTCCTCCCTACTCACGTCGGCCGGCTTCTCGGCAATGACTAAGGGTGAAAGCTCAGAAGTAGGCACCGCAAAGTCGTTGCCGAGAAGGAGGTCGACGCCCCCAACAGGCAAGTTCTCCACAATTCCCACATCCAACTCTCGTGTCACACCATCTACCTCCAGTTCCATCCTGACCAACGGGTATGACTTGATAGCATTGATACCTTGCACCACAACCACCCGTGCCACGTTTGTTGGTCTACCAATAAAGTTCTTCATCAAAGTCTGAGAGGCACCCGTGTCTCCCAACAGCTCAACTCCATGCTTCTTACCAGCCCACTTCACGCAGCCACGCCCTCGATGGTCGCAAAAGACATCGCGGACAGGGTTCGAGCCTTCCGGATTCTTCTCCACTGGCTGTGTACCAGCCTCTGACTTTATACCCCGGGCAAACTCAGACGACTTCGGGGACACCCCAATGTTGCGAGCCAAAGACACCACTGCATTAGGTAGCTTGCTTGGACAGGCTCTTGCAAAATGCCCCTTCTCATGACAATGAAAACACTCTAACTCCCCCTTGGGCTTCCCTTGAGGTGGGGAAGGGCCCTGACCCTTCTTAAATGGGACGGTATTAGGTTTATGGTCAGACTTAGTATCGTTGCTCTTGTTGTTATGGTTATATGGTGTATCACTGACTCGGGGGGGTGGAGTGTTGCGCCCCTTGTTACCTGCATCGTTCTGTTGTGCAGATCCGCACCCACGAATCAGTGACATCCGAAGGTCAGCCATCTCAGCTGCCTCCTGAAGAGTTTTCGGGTTCTTTTCTTTAAGATTCAACGTCAGATCGCCGCCCGTACACTTGAAAAATTGTTCTAGAAGCATCAGCTGTTTCAACTCCTCAAACGTCGATGCCTTCTCAGAACGCAGCCAGTTTCTAAATGCATCGGACAGATCCCGGGCATGCTCAAGAAAGGTGCACTCACGACCCTTCGTTACACCCCGGAAGTTCAATCTGTACGTCTCTGGTTGTAACTCATATGCCGGCAGGACAGCCTCCTTCAATACCTCATAATCGACGCAAGACTCCAAGGGCAACGCATCATATGCCTTGAGTTCTTTGCCAACCAACCTAGAGGAAACAAGGGCTGCCCACTTAACCTCGGGCCATTGGTGCTCCCGGCACTTCTTCTCAAAACACATGAAAAATTCGGTGACACCCGACTCATCAAATACAGGGACTAACTTAAGAAGGTGCGATAAAGACTGATCAAGACCTCGATTCCCAGAACCGAGACGCTGCCCTGTCGACTCCACCCGCGACTTCTCAAGATCTATGTCTGCACAATACTTCGTAGCCTCAACCTGAAGCTCAGCCTTTCTCTCCTCAGCCTGAATCTCTCGCTGCCGTTGCTGAATCTTAGCCAACTCAATCTGTTGCTTAGCCATCTCAAGCTGGTATTCCTGCTGCTTAGCCATCTTGGCCATCTCAAGCTGGAAGAGCATATCTGCAGTTAAACCTTGAGGAGGAGATGCAACAACTGGAGACTCACCCAAGTGCAAACCACGCTGCCAGTGACTGTCGGCCTGCCGGTACGTACCCGGCTCCGGAGCCCGAGGGGGCGCCATGGTAGGAGTCGAGTGGAATGGGGGCTGGGCCGAAGGTGACCCAGCTCTCGCTCCACCCGAAGCCCCACGCACCCCGCCGAGTACCCAGGCCACCAGGTCACCTCTCGACATGCTGCTAGGGCCCACATGCCCCATGACCATGGCCAAACACTGGAGACCATACCGATCAATCCCCGACACCCGGTCAACAGTATTAGGCATCTCCAGAAACTTTCTTGCATCCTCCTCACTAGTTATAACACTAATGCCTTCGGACAAACCCCGCTGCTGCACCTCAGAGTCTGTTTCCCGTACTGTGTCCTCACTGTACACTGATCCGTCGTCCGACATAGTGTCCACCGAAAATTCTCAACGTTTATAAAAAAAAAGAGAAGTACCTAAACTCTTATGTAGCACTATTCACTCAAAAATGCTTGAAGACTCTTAAGTGTTATACTACTTGCCAAAAAAAATCTGTGTCCACTATATTCATTCAAACAAAAACAAATGACCATAACACTTCTGCAATATTTCTTCAAGTTCACAAAATCCTAAGCAAGGTCGCCATTTGTTACGACCAGGACTCGTATAAAACAAGGGCTATTAATCATTGGACTAGAAAGGCACACAGCCACAACGGTAACACTAGATCCAACCCTCAAACTTATAATGCCGGCGCACAAAAACATCTATACCCTCCAGAGTTAAATCTGCGATAGCAGGGGTATCCTCTAACTCGGTATATATGCACTACTACTACAGCCTGATGATCTCTGATACAGCCTGATCACAACAACATACAAGTAAGTTAATAATGTATACAAGGAAAAAGATAGAGAGCTTAATTAAATCACTGGAATGATTTAATGCAAACAAGAAGAAGGTATAATTAAAGTTACTCTAAACAATAATAAACTGTCACTCCTATATTAAAGAAAGTGAATGAAAGTCCTAAAGCATCGAACACGAATCGTCTGAAGAAAGTCTGATGCAGCTAAGATGATCGAATCGGATTTTGAACTGTTATATAAAGCAGGAACAAGATATGACAAGTGTAAGGACATACAGTGTTAACTGGCACGGGAATAATAATAAATGCGCAATAGTATTATCTCCAACAACAAAAGAAGTACTTCCTCAGGCAACACAAAAGCCTGCTCGGATTGTGCAACTCAACAACAACCAAGACTTGCAATCAACGTGAATAAAAATGCTGCATACATAACATAAGAGTTTATAATCCTATAATCGGGTGTCTGCTAGGCGAATAAAGTCTAGCTGGGATGTCGTAGGCTAGGAAACAATGGCTGAGCAAGCGGCTCGTAGCCTAGCGAGGTCCTTAAGACTGTACGTCCAAATTACGTTAAATGACGGGGTGCTCTCTTGAGAGATCCAGATCGCTAGTATCTGGTTCTCTCCTGGCGACCCTCTACAAGTCAAAACAAAAAGAGTTAGGACAGTGTTGGGTGGCAGAGGCAAAAGCCCTCACTCGCAAACCAGTGCTAAACTCACAAGGTACACAGTCAGAAAGACAACCTAGCCTTCCCACGTATCCGTTGCGATTGTAGAAGTTCAACAAAACCTGGTACACATCGGAAGTCATAACACCAGTAGCCTCACCCCAGTCTAGCATTAAATAGCCAAGCAGACAACCAAGGAATAGGTAGGGAGACACCGCAAGTGTGTCGAACCTCTACAGACAAATTTTTAACCCCTCCAAAATGTCTAACTAAACATGAAATATCTGAGAGCTTCCGCATATAATACGATGGCCGATATATGAAATCGTGTAGAACCAAAGGGGAGTTATGATATTAAATAGATTAGAAGAATAAGAGGTAAGAAGTCGAGAGAGAGAGAAAGTGTTCTATATAGGTAGAAGTCGGGGACAGGTGGCAAGGGAGGTGTGAAGGGTATGCTGGTCAGGCAAGCTCTGAGCAAGGAAGGCACAAAGGCAGCAGGGAGTGTGGGGGGACTACCTCCTGCCGCGGCAGGAGGGCGGCAAGGCGGCCAGCCACTCAGAGGGCCCGGCCGTGGCATGACGTCACCGAGACAACACGTAACACTACGCGCACACACTCTGCCTCCTGCACTTACTCACTCACACTCTCTAGCTGTATCATTTAGTCTTATACATTAACCCTTAATTAGCGGCGAGCAACATAAGTCGAGTATAATAAATCTGGACTATCTGGCGGCGCTCGACATAGGTCGTGTGGCAATTTCAGCACGTAATGTTGCTGAGAGAGAGAGACAAGTGGTGGCAGGAGAGTAGCGAGCGTATGACTGCTCCAGACCACCGCGGCGACCCTACTGACACGAATCCCACCTCCTCCCTCCCTCTCTCACTCGCTATATACGGAATTGTATGGGGAAAGTGCCGAATTACATGCTTTTTGCACTCGCGTTGCACGGTTGTTGCAAGAAAACTAGCCATCATAAAAGGATCGTTATGGTGTCATTGGAAAGCTCTGTTTATGCCCTTTCAGGGATAGATACTTGTTTTACGCTCTGGATCTTATTTAGGCATGAAAATGATCACGTAAACAGCCCTATTTTGGGTAAAAACACCCCGCTGGGCGGTACATATAAATAAACCGCCTAGGCCGCTCGTAAGGTGTTAAACTTATAACTGATGATACAAAATACAATGCATTGTCACAGACGAAAATAAAGACCACTTCTATACTGCCTGTGACATGACGATTCACAAGAAAGAAAGTATAACATTTTCTGATAACTGTAGCCCAATGCACTGCCCTGGCGAGCGCTAGTGGCTACCGGGAGGCGATTCTGCCAACGCTGGTAGACGTCACAGTGCCCTCTCTACAATCTCTCCCCTCACAAGTCTATGCCAGGTGTACTTGTGTATACGCCTTTTTTTGAAGAATGTATTACCTACACTCTATCTACACTCGTCACATACATTTTTCAGTCTTTCTCCACTCTCGTTAACACCATCCACACCAAAACTACCGATGACTCCCTCAACAGGCTCATTTCCTACCCTAGCATTTCGGTCCCCTAAAATGATAACATTTTAATTTTCATCAAACCCTTGTAGACAATCTCTCAAATCCTCCCAGAAACCCTCTACCTCGTCTAACTCTCTTTCACTTCCTGGTCCATACGCACTTACAAAAACCCACCTTTCACCCTTAAACCGCATTCTCACCCACATTAGCCTTGATGACACCTCTTTCCACTCTTTTATAAACTCTCTCAACTCCTCCTTCACAATAATAGCCACTCCTTCTTTCCCCCTGACTCCCTCGTCTATTCCAGACTTTCTACCTATCACGTTTCCAAAATCAACTTCTCCCTCTCCTTTCATCTTTGTTTCATTCAGTGCAAGGTCATCATACATCCTTCTTTCAAATAACCTTCCAATATCCTCTCGCTTCTCATTCGTACTACATCCACGCACATTCAAAGCTCCTATTCTTAGGGTCCAGGACCACGAACGCGTTCCCTCGCCCCTATCTCTGTCTCGTTTTTTTGGTAGATTTATTTAAGGGGAGAAGGATACCAGGCCCCCCGCCCCCGATCCCCTTTAGCCGACTTCTACGTCTCGCCGGAGAAAAGCGGTGGTGGAAATTTCTCAGCCCTCCACCACAGAGGAGGCTACCTGCACCAGAGAGTGGCGGGCATTGGGGTCGCCGCATCCCTACGCCATTTGAAAAAAATTGGAGATGCAGAAGGAGAAAAAGAGAGAAGGGGCTATGGGAAGTAGAGGACACCAACCCTCACTCTGACAAAGGGTCAGTCCACCACCATAAATAACTAGTAAATACATAATAAATACATTTAATAAATACATCAATAAATAAATACATAAATGAATAAATACATAAATAAATAAATAAATAAACATGAATAAATAAATAAATAAATACATAAATAAATAAATACATAAATAAATAAATACATAAATAAATAAATAAATATAAACATAAATACATAAATAAATAAATACATAAATAAATAAATACATAAATAAATAAATAAATACACACATGAATAAATAAATAAATAAATACATCAATAAATAAATAAATAAATACATATATAAATAAATAAAAACATAAATAAATAAATAAATAAATATATAAATAAATGAATAAATATATAAATAAATAAATACATATATAAATAAATAAATAAATAAATAAATAAATGCATATAAAATAAATAAATAAATAAATACATACATCAATAAACCTTCTGTAGATATGGTGTTAAGGGGAGACTGGCCGTTTGTTTGGTCTATTAATTCATTTATTCATATATTTTGTTAGTTTCCTCCCTAGACCTCCATCAAGCTTAGAACAACAAACCCCCTAGACCTCCCTTTAAGATAAATTTGTACATTATTCGGTAGAAAAATGTCCCGGCCGAAGGCCGGTTCCTCTTAAAATTGCAGGCTCACTATTGCTCGCCAGGAAATAATCGACAACCAAATGCCACGAAAGGTCATAAAATTGACAACGAAATGGGTGAAAGGTGTTAAAATCGCCAAATTAATGGGCCGAACGTCTTATAAACTCAAAACTAGTGGGGCTAAACATTAGGGAGAAGGGGGTCCAGAAAAATGGGCTACCTCCCCTTAAGTTGAATATAGTCTATTGATTTAGCTGATGATCAATTCAATCCCTTAGCTGCTGATGTATCGATACAAACTGGAAATAATACAAAACTACTCTGGCTTCATATCATAACAAAGACAAATTTTCATAATTTGCTAAATATTTCACTCCAAAATATTCACAATAGCTTGGTAATCAAGATGGGGACATGACAATTTACCATCAGAAAAAAAAAAAAAAAAAAAAAACGTATATACCGTATATATATATATACTGTATATATACAGTATATATATAATATATATATATACGGTATATATATTGTATATATATATACCGGTATATATATATATATATATATATATATATATATATATATATATATATATATATATATATATATATATATATAATATATATATATATATATATATATATATATATATATATATATATATATATATATATATATATATATATATATATATATATATATATATATATATATATATATATATATATATATATATATATATATATATATATATATATATATATATATATATATATATATATATACCGGTACATATATATTTGTTTTTCTTTAATATATAGAAGGTTGAAAGAAATGGCAATTTCTGCGTTGGAAATTTTATTATTCAAGGTTTCCAGGTCTCTGATGAGTTTTCGCTGGGTGGTAGGAAGTAGATGAATGAGGTTAGCAAAATTCATGGTGGTACAGGGTTACATTAATGTACATGATGATACAGGATATACGACGCGTTTCACTGGACAACCAGCATTATTAAGTAAGGATAGAATGATATAAAAGGTAAACAGGAAGGGTATATATAGAGGGTGGAGGATCAGAGGAGGCGAAAATCAGGGGGCAAAAGTCTGCTATTGGTGGAGGGGTATCCTAGGAGTGTTAAAGAGATATCCGCGTCACGCAGGCGCACTGGATGCGGGAAGGTGGTGGTCGGTTGGCGGGGTCAAAGCTGATTGGCTGCGTGTCGAGGGGCGTGGCCTAAGTTGCGTAGTACGTGTGGTGCCGGCAGAAGACGAAGCTGAAAGAGGTAGCACGGGGGGCTGCGTCAAGGGCACCGGGGGGCTTTAGGTCCTGTAGGATAGTGCCTTTTGGCAGAAGGAAGGATCTGAAGGTCCAGAGTTTGGTTGTTGATTTTAGGATGTAAGGCTTGGATATATAACGCTTCGAGTATTGGTAAGCTCCTTGGGTCACTTTCTTTATCGAGTATGGTGGTGTGTTTCTCTAACTCGTTGCGTGTGAGGTGGGGGTGTTTTTTTTTTTGTTTTTTTTTTCTATGTGATTGAGGGAGGCAAAAGGCATAACTGCCTATAGCGAGTGCCTCCCCCATAGTTGAAAGAGTGACAGGGCCAAAATCAAGGGACGTTCGAGCCAAAATGGTTAGGGGTGAGATAGTGGTCTTTGATGGTTCCAGCCTGAAGG